>JAFISD010000297.1:0-30326 GCA_022560085.1 Helminthosporium solani | reverse complement strand
GTGGTGGCGGCATGGTTGATGGGAGTGATGATAGAGGACGCGTCTTGGTGGGGTGATCAGGTTACTGATTTGATCAGCTTACTGATTAAACACGTTAAGTTAACTACACCAAACCCAAGTATCATCAGAAAAAAGGTCCACCAATGAACACATCTACCCAAGAACCTAAAAATTCCACCAATAACACTGCATACCACTACTCCGTAAGACCAGCAAGTGTTAGATACTTGACACTTGATCCTAGTAATACTATATCTACCATCTACTAATGGGCGAGCATTGTATGTCTTAACTTGCAACGCGAACATTCCAGCACGGCCATGTTTGATACAAACATCCACAGCCGCTGCGGCATAATCAGCATGACAAACTAAACTAAACTGATTATCTAATTACCCCGCGTAATGTCACTCCAAACAAGTTCTTTCCAGGGCGCTTCCCATCGGTCAGGCAAGTTTAGCGGTAGCTTCTCCAACCAATAGGATGCAGAGACAGACATGTATAACAAAAGTCAGATACATATATGTCTCCCCCTCCACCGGAGTCCTCGTCCCATTAAACATAGAGTAATATAGCGCTAGCGGCTCTATACAACGCGCGATGCCGCAAGTGAGAATCCAGAGTTTGGAAAACAAAAGCGCGAGACGGACACAACTCCGCCATTCTACCATTCATCCATTATGTTTTGATCAACGGTCTGGTATACAAACCTAGAGCTCTAGCAAAGATATATGAGAACGATGGCTAGGATGCACATTTCGCGAACGGTGCAGGGTCTGGGGTATACCAAGAATGCATGTTTCATTTCGACAGACTTGGAGTATGGAAACGCCCCCGGGAAAGAAGGCGACCAGAATGTTGGAGAATAAAGGCCTCAGCTGTTTTGCTGCATGATCCCAGATCGCCGATACAAGTCCATCAGGGTGCACACAAGAAAAGAAGCAGCGATGGGAAGAAGATATAACCCAAGAGCAAAGCTCGCTCAAGCAGTTTAATCCACCGAGGAGTTACACCACGAGGGTGGAATTAGAAACGTGTAAATGATGTAGAGAAACGATGCTGAAGCAGTGTACTATGATAGGCGAAGAGCGGTGAGGTTGACTTCATAAGCGTCAGTCAAGCCATAGACTGAACTTTTTGACGAGTGCTCACCAAGATCTTTTTCCCAATGTGACGTTTGTTCAGATATACAAGGCGGCAATAACATCAGACTTAGCGTGAGGGATCAGCCATGGCCAGTTTCAGAGTGGGATAGACGCACCAAATTCATGGTGTCGCCAAGATCTGGCATGGTACGTGCCCAGTGTGCCGGACTTGGAGGAGGTTGCGGAGGTGGAGATGGTGGGTCATCTCTTGAACGTTCTTGTAGAACTGGCTCTCCAGGAGATTTGGTTGGGAAGTCGCGGAGCATGACGGTTTTGGTGCTGAAACGAAAGGTGGAGATGGCGTCGAGGATAGCCATGATTAAGATATCTCGTAGGGCTGTCGAGTGAGTGAAGAAAGAGTGATGCTCTGAAGAAACAAGCACAGTGCTATTGCTGGACGTTAAATAGACCATGGCTCTACGGCTGCAGCCCGACAGGGTTTAGCTGGCAAACCATGTACAGCTCGCAGAAGCAATCAGGGACCCAACGGGCCGGCCGGAAAGACGGGAGGAATTGGAGATGGTGTCACAATGAGAACGGTTGAAATGGAGAGACAGAGGCTGGAGCAGAGAGATGGGGATAGCCATTGGCCTAGCATTTGCGGGCAGACGAAATCGGGTAGTCCCGAGCAAGCGTAGGATGTGATGTGTACAAGGCGAAAAAGCAGGTAGAGAGATATGTGGTGGACCGGGTGGAAGCCGAGATGGTGGTAAGTTATTGTGCTACCGGCGGGGGAAGACTGCCGCAGCCGAGTCGGTCGACGACGACGACGATTAACTTGTTCAAGGGCGAGAAGCCGAAGACAGGGCAAAAAGCGGTCTGACATGCGGGACCGGTGCTGTGTTGGGCTGGGCTGGGCTGGACTGGGGGAGCTGCAGAGCTGCAGGCAGAGTGGAGACCATCAGACAGGCAATGAGAGCAATGGGACGGATAGCGATGATGGCATCATGCCGGATGCTGGCGCCATACGAACGCTGGCTTCAAGCAGGACGGGCAAAACGGTGACGAAGTGGCAGAGAGCCATGTTTGCCTACATACAACTGGCCATGGGCAACGACAAACAGGCAACACGACGGCCATGGCTGCAGCATCGATGTGGCGAGGATAAGTTTGGTAGGTCGGTGTGCGACGCTGGCCAAAGGCTATCGGTGAAGAACAGATGCAGTTGGAGGAATTCCAGGGTGTCTGATGGTTGACTAGGTGAGTGTGCGTGAGTGAGAAGGAGGGGGAGGAGGGGGAAGAGGGGAAGAAGGGAGAGGAGGAGGAGGAGGAGGAGGAGAAGGTGGTGATGGTGGTGGTAGCGGATGTGGTGGATGTGGCGGTGGTGGTGGTTGAGGGAGGTTGAAGAGAGAGAGAAGCACAAACCCAACGGGAACAGCTACAATAGATTGCCGACACGGGCACGGGATCACACTTTGCCAAGCCTTCCCGAGAGCCGGAGCGTCGCTTCCCTACACGGTGCGCTCACCCCGACCGACGAGCACCAAAGACGCTCTTGTTAGACAACAACAGTCAATTGTTTCAACACCATGGGACAGTAGATGGAGGGCTGCATTTACCCATTCTATCCTCTACTGACTGCTGGAATCGGCTTTTCTTTTTCTTCTTCTTCTTCTTCTTTTTCTCTCTGCGCCCTCTCAGTTGATAATAGTTAGTCACCACCAACCACCTAGCAATTGCGTTGATATAGGTACTCCGTACTTGGACACCACCACATAGGGCACTTTCTCCCTCTCTAAACCCCCCACTCCCACTCCCTCTCCCACCTTTTCTCCTCCTCCCCGGCGCCGGTTTGCATCACCAGCAGCATATTGTACATGTATTGTACCACGCGTGTAGCCTTCGCCCCCCCACGTCTCTCATCCAAACCCAACCCCAACTCCAAAGCTTAACCGCCTGCCCTCCCAACACATACACGCACACACCCTCAACTGCCCTCTCCATACGCGCACACCCGCCATGGGATCCGTATGGAACCCTGATAACGTGCGCGACGTCGCCGAATCAGTGGGTCTCGTATCCCTGGCCGACAATGTAGTCGAGGAGCTGGCGCGAGACGTCGACTATCGGCTGGCACAGGTGCTGGAGGAAGCGCTCAAGTTCATGCGACACGGCAAGCGGACCACCCTCAGTACACACGACATCTCACACGCCCTGAGGATATTGAATGTGGAACCTCTGTACGGCTACGAGTCCACCCGCCCGCTCCGCTTTGGCGAGGCGTCTCTTGGGCCTGGTCAGCCGCTCTACTACGTCGAGGACGAAGAGGTCGACTTTGAGAAGCTGATCAATGCTCCCCTGCCCAAGGTGCCCCGGGAAATCACTTTTACGGGTATGCTTGTCCCTGTGAGAATCACAACTTGAGGGGTCGATTACTGACGCGCACAGCTCACTGGCTCGCCGTGGAAGGCGTGCAACCGTCGATACCTCAGAATCCGACCGCGAGCAACCACCAGGATCTGCTCCCGAAGGGCCCGAACGCAAACCCGCACATCGCCCAGGCTAACGGCTTGGACAATGCCAATGTCAAGCCGCTTGTGAAACATGTTCTGTCTAAAGAATCACAGGAACTATTTGCCAAACTGTCCAGCGCCCTCCTCGACGAGACCAACCCCGAATGGCAGAATGCCGCCCTCGCCTCCATCCAGACCGACCCAGGCATCCACCAGCTGGTCACATACCTGCTCACCTTCATCGCCGAGAAGGTGACACACAATATGAAGAACATTTTTGTCCTGAGGTCCATGTTGCTGGCTACGGAGAAGCTGTTGTCAAACCCTTCCATCTACCTGGCCCCGTACATAACCTACATGGTCCCTCCAGTGCTGACGTGTTGCACGGGGAAATACCTGGGTCCAGCGCCACAATCGACGCCTTCCAACGCTTCATCGGAGACGCTCAGTGGTAACGGAGTGAACGGTCACCGACCGAATCAGCAGGATCATTTCCAGATCCGGGAAATGGCAGCTTCTCTGCTACAAAAGATGTGCAAGGCCTATTCGACGTCGAACCATAATCTCAAGACGCGCGTCTCGAGGATCTGCCTCAAGTCGTTCCTGGACCCATACAAGCCGCTGGGCACGCATTTTGGCGCGTTGCGAGCTCTGCGCCTCATCGCCAAGGTCGAGGGCACCAGAATGCTCGTGCTTCCTAACCTCAAAATCTACGACGAGGCGTTGAAGGAGGCCCTGGCCGATGAGTCCAAGAAACACGAGGTCGACAGAGTGGTGGCGGAGATTCTCCTTGGGCTGGACGAAATGGCGAGGACAAGTCGACCCATGAGGACAAACGGTGTCGCCCACCTCGAGGGGCAGAGGGATCGATTGGTGGAGAAGGTGGGCGAGGTGCTGGCCGACAGGTTGGTGGCAAGCAACCGCTCAAGTGTGGTGCAGACAATACTGGAGACAGACTTGGGTTTGCAGTCTTAATTCTAGGGACGGGAACGATGGCATTGGATTGAATGGCGTTCGGAGGAAGATACCACTTCATTTTGTAGCTTCAAAAGCACCGATCTGTACATCATCAAGAGCCACTCCATTTTGTAGCTCCAAAAGCACCGACATACACATCCTCAAGAGTCACTCCATTGAAGTGCATGTGACGCTGGGCCAGAGCAGACGCGATGTTGATTGGCAGACAGCCCGCTTAGTCATGTTAATCTGGCCAGCATTATCATTATCGTTCCAACGCCGACCTCCGACCAAAGCAGCGAACCTGGTATATTTCTCACTTCACCCACACGCACTCACTGCTCTCCTGTCGCCTCCTTTCACTCAGCAAACAATTCAACCGACATGTGGATCGTCAACTGGTATGTCTACCCCTCCACGAAAGCCGCCGCCCGCCCTCTCTCGCTATTGAGATGATTGACCACTGACCACCCCGCCAGGTGTAAGCATTTGACCCACGATGGCGACCCTTTCAATGCTAGTATTGACCGTCACGATTAGTCTGGGACATTCTGGCCTCTTTGGGTCTGGCCAACAAGCATGCAAAACTGCTGGTATGTGGTGGGAGTCTGCCGTTGTATGCTGGCGATCAATGGAGCGAGCGCTGACGGATGGGTACAGTTCCTCGGCCTCGACAATGCAGGAAAGACGACGCTTTTGCACATGTTGAAGAAGTAGGCAATATCGCCCCACCGTCCTGTTCGGCCAAACTAACCCATGGGGATCTGTAGTGACCGAGTCGCCGTCCTCCAACCCAGTATACCACCGCCCTCCGCCTCCTGCAACAATCGTAGCCAGCTAACACGCCCGTCTAGCCCTCCACCCCACCTCCGAAGAACTCTCAATAGGCAATGTAAAGTTCACGACGTTCGATCTCGGCGGCCACGCGCAAGCCCGTCGTCTCTGGCGTGACTACTTCCCTGAGGTCTCGGGTATCGTCTTCCTCGTCGACGCAAAGGACCACGAGCGACTCGTTGAGTCCAAAGCCGAGCTCGACGCCCTACTCGCCATGGAGGAGCTGGCCTCGACGCCGTTCGTCATTCTCGGAAACAAGATCGACCACCCCGACGCCATCTCCGAGGACCAGCTTCGGGCGAGTTTGGGTCTCTACCAGACGACGGGCAAGGGCAAGGTGCCGCTTGAGGGCATTCGGCCGATTGAGGTTTTCATGTGCAGTGTGGTCATGCGTCAAGGTAAGTCGGATATATGGAGATGGACGTACATGGAGATGCGACGCAACGGAAGCTAACGGAGAGGTCGGATAGGTTACGGCGAGGGCATCCGATGGCTCAGCCAGTACGTCTAGATGTATCCGACAAGATCTGTGCTTTACAGCCCGTGCCTTTCATGACACGGACGTAATAGTATATGGGAACGGCGGCGACTCCTTGCAGATCTTATTCAAGGGCACGGACATTGTTTATTAGTGTGGCCAGAGGAGCCTTTACACTAGCATCACCATCACACGAAGGCTGGCTTTTCTCACGGTCGGTGTCTATAGGAGTAGTCTTTTTGTCTGATCTTGTCTGGGTATGTAGTAAAATCACTTTACCTATTACACATGCGCATCTCGCACTCTCGCATTATCGCATATGCAAACGAGTCGTGATGTAACAAATCGCCACATTGATACACCGAATCTAATCCTCCAATATCCTCCCTGTCCATCTCTACGACCTCACCCCCCCATTCTCCTCCAACGGCAATAATAACCCATCCTCCCCCATTCCCCTCTCCGTCCACCGCACCATCCTATCAACACCCCACGTCACAACCCCATCTACCGCATCTAATAACCCCACTCCGCTCCACCGCTCCCCCCTTTCACCTCCACTATCCGGCGCCCCCAATCCATTCATTACCACCCCAAAGGAACCCCGCTTCCCGTGGCTTTTGCTTTTTGCGTGGCGGTGCACGGTTTGGGCTTCGAGATCGTCCTCGTTGTCGTCGTCGTTGAGTCGGGGTTTAGAGTGGGGCTGGGTGTGGAAAAAACGTGTGTGAGCGGCTAGGTATTCTTCGCTTGTGCGGGAGCGGAGGGGGTATGGGAGGGGGGGAATGTAGGGGTTTTCTGGGGAGGAGGAAGAGGAGGAGGAAACTTTGGGGTTACGGAGGTGGGAGTGTTTTTGTCGTTTTCTGAGGTTTACACTTGGGGGTGTTGGATAGTTGGTGAGGGTTGTATGTCGGGGTTGGGATTGAGGTGTTGCTGTTGTCATGGCTTTGTCGAAGTTTCCTATTTTGATGGCTTGGGTAGTTTTCATCGAGGGTTTGTCCTTTGGAAAGTGGGAACTATCGTTTTCAGTCTTGTCTTCGTCGTTGTTCTTGTCGTGGATGATGCAGCGTCGATTGTTCTGGAGAGAGGGTTTTTTATTTCCTCGACTCTCCGCTTCCATCTCCGCCTCATTCTCCATCTTCTTCTCAGCCTTCCCACTCACAGCTACACCCTCCATCTTCCCAGAAGAACTCACCACCACTCCAACCCTCGCATTCACCATCCTAACAACCACACACCACAGCACCCCCAAAAGCAAGCTCGAAAACAACATCCCTCGCATCGTGGGACTCCAGTCGGGAAAGTCGACGCCGTTGATAGTCGATGATGGCATGGTGGTGGGGGTTTGGTGTCGGTTGAGATTGCCAGGTTGGTAAGATGGGTGAGAGGTTGGGATCGAGAAGGGATATATTGGCCTTTGTTTTGATTCTCCTGTCTCTATTCTTGTCGCTGTTTCTGTCTTTGTTTCTGTCTCTGTGCTGGGTTTTCTTGTTACTCGGTGTGTGTGCGACATGTGCGTTTGCATTCGCGTTTGCGTTTGCGTTTGCGTGGTGCTTGACGTCGATCTAGACTTGATCACAGAGCTAGATGCTACGGGTCTCACTCCTCGGCATCTCAGTGGAAATGTGGATGCAGTCTTACTCTCCACGATACTATCGTTGCTATCTTTTCTTGAAGCTGGTGAGGCGGTGGGGGGGAGATGGAGAATGGATGTCAGCGAGGGCGTTGTCGTTGCTTTCACTACGATGGTTTTCCACGGGGTAGAGTGCTTCTTTTGCCAAGGATTGGGCTGAGTGGACGGTTTGCTTGCGAGATGCGGTAGCTCTTTTTTTGTGGCTGCTGTTATGCTGCGGAGGGTAGATGTAGTGGTGGGATTGGGCTGGGTTGATGGAGGCGGAGTGTATGAGGTGAGGAGTGAGCGGTGGAGGTAATGGGGTTTGGATGATGCCATGATATTTGCGATTGCTATGTTTCGATGTTTTAAAGAATTGGTTGGGGAATGGAGGGGGGCCAGTTTTGGTGGAAGGGCGGTGATGTTTTGGGGGGGAGGGAGGAGCTAGGTTTGTGGTTTTGAGATGATTGAAGAGACTGAGATATATAGAGAGCGAGTGAGAGAGTAGAATGGGGAGAAAGAGAAGAGGACGCATTACTTGTGAAGGTAGGAGTAATGAGTGGAAAGATTCCAGGACCGATCATCGACAAGGTGTGCTTGGTATTATGACGTGGAATTAGATATTATCTAGCTCTTCCTATCATCGTGGATTCGAATGGGCGTCTTGTCATCCTACGTCGACGTATTTCGCTGGAAGAAGCGAATTTGATTGTTCGTAATCACTAACTAGTATGTGAACCAGCCAAGCCTCCATTAAAACTTCAAGACCACCCGTTGAGCTGCATGGCTACATGTGGCACTCCTCTCAGCACGTCAAGACTAAGTCACATCCTTCATGAATAGACGTGACGAAAGTTTTCCTCACAGCGACTGATCAGCATCAGGTAGGATATAGCAATGAAATTTTTTCCTGTATAGTCCACTGGTGACAAGAAGCTTGCGAAAGCAAAGCACAATACATGCAAAGACAACCTCCACTAAGATAATTAGTTCCGAATGTGTAACACACATTCATCTATGGCTAGCCGATACTAACCCGCCCGCGCATCTAAAAGTCGCCGATAGAGACTCGAGGTACAGTCTAAAGCGACACAAAATCAAACATTACTAAATAAAATGGGAGATAGCGCCAAGCTTTTGGTGAATAGCTGTCGTTATGAGACAATGGTACGTCAGTTGTGCTGCAATGCTGGTGTTGTGACGAACGTAGTGGTATGTGAATATAGAGTCGACGTAGTGATTGCTCACCGTCTGTTGAAGTTGAGGAAGCGAGCCTATTTCAGACATTAGCAAGAGTTTGCAACAATGCGCCTGCGCAAGATGAGTGTAGCTTACCGCAAGGAATAGAATGATCAAGTTCGATCCAATGAACGCAGCGAAGATGCCCAGATCCCTCCACCTGTTATTGAACTCATACCCAAGCGGGGTGTAGAACTCATCGCCGACCTTGTAAGCGCAGTATTGGCACATATCGGTAGCGTTGTTAACTAGATATCCGGGAGCGCCGTTGGCGAAGAAAGAGGACATGTATGTGCCGCAATCTTGTCCTGTTTTATCTCTAATTAGCATAGGTTCAAACATAGATACATATATTCAAGGTGGAAACTTACCTTGCGGTGCCTTGAATGTATTGAGTTCAGCAGGACTGCATTGCACCGGCCGTTCATGCAACTCAGTAACAATCATGCCTCCAATCAATCGTGTGAAGGGATCCAACTGGTACAGCCACGCCCTCCAGAATTTAGGAATCTGCGGCTTGGGAATCGTCACACCGCAGAACAGCGCGAACACAATGATAATAAAGGGGTTCACCAGCGACGAGATGAACGGCGAGGGTGTAAGTGCAGCAATAGCCTGACCGAGTGTGACCGAGAAAATCTCAGTGATCAGCACGATAAGGAATTGATAGCCTGCGCGCGAGGTTTGCGAGTTAAGACCAGGGATGTAGTAGATGGGCAAGAAAAAGCAGACAGCGCAGAGGATACTGTAGGGCATCTCTGCAATGATCATAGACAAGGCGAAGGGGAACGTCTTATAGGCCTTGGACATTTGCTCGCGGTATGAGATCATGCGGGCGACGGCGTACTTGGGTTCCACTTGCGCAAGAATCAATGCGGGTAGGACGGTAACTTGGAAGATGATGAAGACGCGGTATTGTAGTGAAGAACGCGAGTCGTCGAGTTGCAAGTACATTAGCCCAGTGAGAAGGGCGATGATGACGTGATTGAAGAGGCGAGTGAAGCCATAGTTCGGGGTGCGCCAGAAGGAAAGATTCATACGCCTGTTGACAAGCTTGATCTGATGCAATAGCGGCGTGGCATACTCCTTTTGCACAACGGCATCAACGGAGCCAACTTCAGCGATTCGAACCTCCTTTGTGCGGATGATGTCTTCCTTGACTTTGGCAAATTCTTCGGAGTCGGTCCATACATCTGCCCAGTCGCGATTCCCAATGCGAGGAGTAGAACCGGCCCCTATGGCATCAAGCATCCATTCGGCAGGGTTGGCAGCCGGGGGACATTCAGCGCCGTTGCGGCGGAAATAGTCAATAAGTACATGGGCGTCTTTGCCAATGTCACCGAAGTAGACACATTGGCCACCACGCTGGAGAAGCAATAGGCGATCGAAGTTCTCGAAAAGAGCAGAGTTAGGCTGATGAATGGTGCACAGAATAGCTTGTCCAGCGGCAGCCAGCTTCTTCAGGAAACGAACGATATTGAAAGCACTCTGTGAGTCAAGACCAGAAGTGGGTTCATCCAAGAAAAGGAGCAGCTCAGGTTTAGCAGCCAGCTCAACGCCAATAGTAACACGCTTACGCTGTTCAACAGCAAGACCAGTTTCGGGATCGCCGATTATTGCATCTGCCATATCTTCCATCTCTAGAAGAGAAATAACTTCCTCGACGTACGCGTACTTTTCCTCTTGGGGGGTTTCAAACGGCTGACGAAGGTCAGCTGAGAAGCGGAGGGCCTCACGAACTGTGGTAGCTGGCTCGTGGACGTCCAGTTGCTCAGCGTAAGCAGTACCACGCTGGAAGGCGATTCCTGGAAGTTTCCCGTCGACAAGTTTCTCACCCGAGATCACACCAATATTCTTGCGTGCGGCGAGTACATCCAGCAAAGTCGTCTTCCCTGCGCCGGACGCACCCATGAGCGCGGTAAGCTGGCCTGGCTTGACATATCCAAAGATGTTGTTGAGTAAACGAAGCTGACCAGAAGGGACCGGGACATCGTAGCAGAGATCTTCCCAGGTTAGGACTGCTTTGGATGCGATGTTCAAACCAGAGCTTGCATCGGTATCTTCCTCTTTACGGTTTCGTCTGTCGCGCTTCTCACGTAGCTTCTCGTTGAGTCCTTTTAGCTCTTTGTCTTCCTTCACGAAGAACGTAACAGTGCGACCACCCGCGCCCCACTTGATATATTCACCAAGGAAAGCATTGGCACACAAGAAACCGACGATGAGAACAACGATGATACCCCAATTCCTCCAGAGGTCCTTGACGGCGTAGCTGAAAGCGACCTTGATGTACTCAGACCCAGAGACAGCGGTTGAACCTGCGACACTGCCTGGAAGTGTGCAGACCTGAGCGTTGATATCGCTGTAACCAGGCCCGGAGGGGATAATTGATGCGCCAGCACATGTGAGATCGAGGTGTCTGAATTCATTCATCATTAAGGATGAAAAGGCGAGACCAAGAGCATTGATGTAGAAGATCCATCGAAGCCAGACTTGCTCGGATTGCCACTGGATCAGATAACCGGAAGTTAAGACAAACAATGTGATGATGGTAGCAGCCAGACGGATGGCAACATCGAAATCGGGACAAAGACAGCCGACTGTTCGGAAGAACAGCGTCATAGCCAAGTACCCAGTGATTATCATGAGAACGAAGATGAAGAAGGCACCAGCGTCTCGTACAAGGTCCGTCATGAAATACACGATGACACTGAAGACAAAAATTTGAGTAGCCGAGAACAACAGATCAACTCCAATCTGCGCTATCCAGAGAGCCGATGGTCTATGGAAGGTGAATGCGCGATGTTTGTTAACGATCGGTCGTCCCAACATCGTCGATGCTAGTTCGGAGAAAGCCTGAAAAGCGTTGAATAGAAGAGAGATGAACAGAACACCACCACGAGTGAATGCACCGGCAGAGGTCTTTGGGAGGTCGAGCCAGACAGTACCAACGATGATAGCAATAACAATGGAAGTGATCCACGAGACGGTGAGACCGAACTTGTCCTGCCACTTAAGCAGGAATTGACGCTGAGCTAGAGCCCAGAGTTGAAGGTAAAACGGGATGCTGTAGACGGACTTCTTGGGGGCGTGGCGCTTGCTTTCCGAGACGGCGATCTCAAACTCATCGTAGACATGCTTCTCTTCGACCATGCGAGCGTGATATTCAGCCGTCTCAGTGTTGGTGCGAGCTGCAATCTCGGAGTTTTGGAAAGCTTGGGCGAGGCTTTCTGGAGAGCTGGGAACGTCCTTTTCACTTCTTCCGGCCTTGTATTCTCGCTCGAAAGGATCTGTGCATCCGGTGAGGTAGTCAGGGGTGGTTTGACGCGGTTTCTCGAGAAATCCGAGCCCTTCAAAGTAGGCACGGGCCTCTTTGGCGGGACCGAAGTAGGCTTGTCTCCCACTGTCGATGACTAATACTTTGTCGAAGCAATTGTAAATGTTCTCGGAGGCTTGGTATAGGGAAACAAAGGTGGTGGTCTTGTAGATGTTTGTCAAGACGCGGAGTGAACGGGCGTAGTCGACAGCAGTGGAGGCATCAAGACCACGAGTAGAGTTGTCCCAAGATATGACAGACGCGCCTGTAATCATAGTCTCTGCAATAGAAACACGCTTCCGCTCTCCTCCGGAAATACCGCGAACAAATGGGTTACCGACGATGGTGTTTCGCGTGTGCTCGATGTTGAACATCTTCAACATCAAACTGATGACGCGTTCCTTGAAGTCCCGACGCGACAATCCAGCTGGTCGCTTGCCAGGAATCTTCGTCTCGAGCGCAAAGTCTAGTGTCTGACCAACGGTGAGCGTGGGATGGTGGTTCTCGTCTTCTTCGCAGTACACGGCCTCTCCACGATATCGCTTCTCGAAGAAGTCACTCTCAAACGGACCGTAGAGCACTTTCCCGTCAACCTTGGTGTAGCCATATCGCTGGTTGGAGATGACCTTGAGAAACGTCGTGCAGCCGCTTCCAGGACGTCCCAGGACCAGAACCATCTCACCCGGCTTGACCACGCCCTTGAAGTCCTTCAGAATGTCGAATTCACGACCCTTCTTTCCCAGCCCTAACATGGACGTGGCCATCTTGTAGACGTTGAAGAACGAGACAAACGCATCGGGAAAGGTCTTGACATAGTTTTTGACGCCGCCAATTCCACTCACAGTCAGCCCTTCGAACGACACGCCGATGCGCTTCGACTTGATGCCCGCACTCTCCTCTTCATCACGATTACCTCTCAGCACGGTCTGCAGATCGAATAGCTCGTCTGACGATGCGGAGTCGTCGGCAGCCTTCTCCACATCAGCGGCAGCTCCCGCCTTGTGGCTCCGACGAGATTGGACGCGACTCAAGTGGCTGGTCCTGGATAGCTCGCGGTTGAGTTCCGCAAATTCGGCCTCGGCGCGCGAAACATTCACCCCGCTGGAATGCGCATTGTTCTTCTGTGCACTCTCGCCGTCGTTGTTGGGATGGTGGCCCGGGGAATGGATCGCGGCGTACGTGGGTTCTTCTGTCTCCTCGCGCGCAGTCGCGTTGCCCGACGAAGCATCAGTCCTTCCCATGGTGACGCGCCTCTACCTTTGTCTTCTCTCTCGAGATGCAGGAAAAGGGCTTCACGCTGGCTGCCCGCGACCACGGCGACGCGACGGTTGTCCAGGTGGTTCTCTAGACAAAGGAGCGATGGTTGTTCAGGTGGTTCTCTAGACAAAGGAGCGACGGCAGCGACACAAGAAGTAGTGCTGGAAAAAGCAAAAGAAAAGAGAAAGAGAAGAGTTTTGCTGACGACCGAGAGAAAGTAGAAACGTGCTCGGGTTTAAGAAGTGATAGCTTCGTGGCAGATCCACATGCTTGATACGCTTGTCTTAATGAGGGCAAGAAACTGAAGACCTGGTAGATATCTGATTGCCGCAAAGCTTGGTCCCAGCTAATGTGCGGAAACATATGCATGAGTCATGGTGAGCCAGAAGTCCAGGGCGCTGGGCCGTATCTGTACGGAGACATGTGGAGATATTAGATGCTAGGTAGATGGGTAATAGGCTGATAAGGGCGCCGAAAGGGCGCATCAGTGTCGTCAGCAGCTGTAGTTCGCAAGGGCGTGAAGTCTGTGATTGCTCTACACAGGTCCGTAGACACATAGACACACACATAGCATAGTGAGGACTCTCACTCCACTTTGAGGCCTCCATCAGCAAGATTGCCTCGCAGCTCACATCGCGGAGTCAGTTTAACTCCGACGCCATATCGGCACAGTGAACTATAATTCCGCATCGATTTCTAATCGGCCTTAATAGTTGCGACTTAATTATTACTTATAGTTCCACACTTCCGTCCGAAATTCGTCCTCTTGATCTTACTGTATATCCATCTACTATTGAAGCATCCCTTCACTCCGCTTCATGAAAGAGCTACGGCCAAGAACTGTCGCAATTCACGCTCCCTTTGTACACTGGACTGGATATGATATCAGCTACGGTTGGCAAACACGCAAACTCATCGTTTTCGTCCATCACACGTCAGATTACTGTGGTTGGTCAGCGCTACCCTTCAAATCGTACTGCTTCGTACAATATGTGTCTCCCAAAATACGTGCCGCTCCAGGATGCTTTTGAGATCGGTGGGGACTTAATGACGCTTCAACGGAACATCACCCTAGGTATCTACTCCGTATCTATCGTACTGTGGTATCTAATCTGTCGCGACATGGGCAACATTGGGCCGTCATAGTTCATTGATGATAAATCGTCAAACTCCCAATGTCATACATACACTAGGTAAGCTGACTAGCGACCCACAAAACTGTCCTTTGGAATCGGAAACTTAGCCGCATACATAATTGGTTACTTCGTATACGGAGTAGATATTACCATATTATGTGCGCTCTGCTCTTACGCTCCGGCGAGTATCTACCAAGTGCAGATGTCCTGTAAACATGTAAACACGTAAACACGAAAGTTCCCGGTCAACTACTCTCCGCCAGAATAGCATCTTGCACCTCATTTTGGCATCACCGGTGGTCTACCGCCCGTCAACTATCCTTGTTTACGATGGCCCACGCTGGCCGACGCAGGAGACGCACAAATTAATACGGAGTACACACTGCACGAATTCCGAGCGCGGCTTTTTGATTCACTGCTGAAGTTCCAAGACTGGTGACGAAACGGCTGTCGGAACCCCACCGCTGTACAGACGCCATACTCACATAGCATGGGTATGGCCTTTTGAAACCCCCTATCACAACAAGACATCACAAAAACTCTCCGGTGTGTCGATATAGACGAGTACGCCTTGATTTGATGCCTTGGCGGCCAGCGGAACGAGTTTGTGCGGAAGCATGCAGCCGACAATGTTATGACCTCACGTCTAACATGGATATTCCAAGTGCCCTTTCGAAGACTGTGTCTACCCTTTTGAAGACTCTCCTCGCGGGGTCATGCGTCGCAGCGTCGAGCGTCAACTGGTCGCAGACTGGATGTGGGAGACGATGAACAAGAATAGATATAAATGCCGGGTGCGCTAGTCGAGTCGGGTACGTATCCCGAGATCGATCTTCCACCACCCGAAGCTGAAGCTTTTCAGAAGGAATACGAGGAAGCTTCAGCGCCTCAGTTCTTTGCGAATACGCCGTTTTGAGTCTCTGCAGGTACGAGCTTCCTTTTTATACGTCTTGCCTTCTTCTATTTCTTCTTGTCTCCATGCGAAGTCGTCTTGTCATCAGCTATCCACTTCTATCCTGGATCAAAACAAAAAAGCCCTCTATCATGTATATGATGATACCCCCGATTCGTTTCTCGCCTTTCCAAATCGTCTCAGTGCCGCCGTCGCATGGGGATAGCAATATACATCCCTTCTTTCAACCGCAGATGCCGCGACAACAGCCAACACCACTTGTGTCGAGCCCGCCTACGGCGACTTCACCAACGCAACAACAACCTCAGAAGGGGAGATAGAAAGCACAAGGCAATACCGATGCCCTTCTAGCCCCTCACTTTCCAAGGATACAAGTGGTAGATACGTCGCTCAAGTACAGCAACGTCCGAGCACTGCCACCGCCGCTCAAAACACCACCTTCGACGAAGACCACGATTCACGATTGTCACACACGACAGCTCAACGATTCCATGCATTTATACTCCGCACGTCACAAGGAGTCGACACGATATATTTCTCAAGCGAATAACATGATACATTCGAACAAGAATCGCTATAGTTATCTTCAAACCAGCCCCCACTCCCCCCTCAGCTACAGTTAATCTATTTTATCGACGATATCCGCCACTCAAACCCACTATCTATCTCTCTCACACCCCACCTTGTGACAAGGCACGCATGGCAAGACAATCAATCTATCCAGACCCCTACTAACAATCCGCCCCACATGCCCCAGAACTAGTCAGAATTCCCCAGCCTGAACAATAATAATGATAATAATAAGAATAATAATGACCTCCACCATTCAATCATAACGACTCCCACCTTTTCATTTCCCACAATGACTAAAGAAAAAGAAAAAGAAAAAGAAAAAGAAAAAGAAAAAGAAAAAGAAAAAGAAAAAGAAAAAGAAAAAGAAAAAGAAAAAGAAGAAAAAGGGCACTTGGGCACCTACCCACCTACCCAAAGCTCCGCGTCAAATACATATGCCAAACCATCCAATCACACACACACACACACACACACACACACACACACACACATACACACACACAGTACTATACCATAAAATAATACTTATAACAGCATCCAACGCACCTCCATATCCTCATTCACCCACCTCTACTACCAACTTACGTAGCTGAAATGCCTACTACCCACAATCTATAATCAACTAATAAGCAATACCCTATCCTATCTATCCCCAGAAGCCAGACAGAAGTGATGCAAGGTCCGTCATATACACGCATACATGGCCACATACAACATTTGAATGCATGGCACAGCAACTCGCCCGAAGAAACCGAGTGAGCACAAAACCATCCAAAGCGTAGTACATGGTGTAATAGTATTACAATGTGCGGCTGAGACGAGGTTGAATACGAGGTCCCCGCGGAGATGGGTGATTTTGGTTCTGTAAGAGTAAACGGTGTTTAGCTGTAGCGTGGGGTGGTGTGGTGTGGTGTGGTGTGGCTGGATGAGATGCGATGCGATGAGTTGGTATTCACCATTGGTAACAAGTCACCGAAAATACAGACTACGTGTTTTAGGTATGCACCTACATGGGCGTATCTTGCATTTTTGTACATGTGGCCCAGAAACAAAAGAGACAGGACAGGACAGACGGGAACTAGTATAGATAGCTGTCGCTCCGATGCAAGAGAAGTGTGAAACCAACCAACCATCCACCCACCGCCATCGAACCAACGCCGTGCTGTTCTACGATTAGACAATCAATCAAACAGTGAAACAACGACTCGAAAAGGAAAGCTGACAAAGAAGAAGGGGATATACTAAGAATAGGAACGGGAGCGAGCCCACATAATCTTCTACCCACCCATTTCCAGACCAAGACCACTACCGACACCCAGGAATCAAACAGATTTATGAACAAAAAGAAATTATTTCCAGGCAAGGGAATACTTTGTTTGCCAACATCGGCGCACCGGCAACTCCACCAAGCTTTTGCGTTGCGCCTCTTGCTTTTCGTTTTTCGCCATGATTGCTTTTCGTGTCACCTTTCACTCACCTTCGCCATATTGAACGATTCTGACCTTGATGATAAACTCTTTTCCTTTGACAGGGTTAGTGCTTCACACCCAGAAGCTCTGCTTTTTCCGCCTGCGAGCTCGGCTCTCCATTCTCTTGCTGCGCAGGCCGTCTGCCGATTCGGGCCAACCAGTTCTCAGCGCTTTGAACGGTGCCGTCTACAACAGTGGTGATCTGGCCAATCATATCCAAGCCTTCTTTTGCAAAGTTCAGCATGCGGTTCGCGCCCCGGACCTCTTCACCTTGCTGCTCGGCCGCGGCGCTTCGACTCGCCAGCTGCCATCGCTGTGGCACGGACAGAAGTTGTGTGCGGACGACCTGTGACGCATTTTGCGGAAGCGCACCGCCCGTATAGCGCGAGACATGGTGCACGACGGTTTGTAGTGTGTTCCAAATATCTGTTGAAAGTGATTTCATGCGGGAGGCCAGACGGCGAACTTGTTCGTCCTTCTCCGCATCACCAGTTGAATCGGACATGGTAACATCGGCCATCGCTTTCTCGTTGTGGAAGGCTTCTCCATTGGATTGGCGATTGTTGCGGAGCGCAGTCTCGTACTCTTCGAGGAGTTGCTTCAGCGCTCGCATTACACTGTCAATATGGTTGGTCGCGCTACGTAGAATACTTAGACACATCTTGAGCGACTTGAGAGAGGCATCGGAAAGGGCAACGCCGAGACCGGAGGTGGTCATTATCAGCTGCGTAGACCAGTTCACGCGACGGTCTTGGTTCGAGCTCGAGGGTTGCTCTTCTTTGCCTGTTACAGGGTCGACATCCACGACAGCAGCCTCTTCGTATTTAGGAGAGCAGTGGTCGTCATATGCAGGTAGTGACTCGGCGTACGAGGATTGCGAACCGCCCCTGGTTCGTGAGGAGGTAGTACTCTCTTCGATGTCCATGGCGTCCACGTCTGCAGGGCTCAAGATACGCTGCCTCTTGCGACCTTCGACTTCATCGTCGCCCTGCTCGAGGTCGCTTGGCCGCCGGTGCACTTCTCCAAGATAGCGTCGGAGATTTTTTTCTACACCAGTGCGCCTGCCGACGGACGACACCGTGTTGACGACGGGTGATCCGATGTTGCGCTCGATAAGCTCGGCACCATATTTGAATAGTCTAGGGGAATATGTCTTGGTGGTGTTGTAGGCGGATATCGACCCGTTGATGCTGCCACCAAGCCATGGATGGGCCGATGTGAGGAGGTTGAGGAGCGGCTCTGGATCGGAGGCATTTGCGGTGGGTGAGCGGGCAGAGAGGGTCATGGAGCGCGATGTGGGTGAACGAACAAAGTCTAGTAGTAAGCTGTCAGCAGATATTCGACGCAAGGGATGTGCCCCTCATCGCAACCCTCTCGAGACCTTCACCGGGAAGGCATGACGAAGATGAGGAAGAACAAAAGTATAGAAAGAATAAAAGTAGAGAACGAAGACACGCACCGGGATTCCCCAGGCCACTCAGAGCCTCTGCGGCAAGTCTCACGTCTGGATCATCTACACTCACACTCATCTCCCTCCGTCGGTCATCGCTCCAACTAGCCAGACTGCACGTATCCATGGGGCTGCCGACCTCGCCTTCTGGGACGCGCGGGAAGGTCAAGGGCAGGATGGTCCCCCACTGCGCACTCGCCGACTTGGGAC
The DNA here is from genome assembly GCA_022560085.1 of Helminthosporium solani. Lineage (NCBI taxonomy): Eukaryota > Fungi > Ascomycota > Dothideomycetes > Pleosporales > Massarinaceae > Helminthosporium > Helminthosporium solani. The sequence goes on along the minus strand of JAFISD010000297.1, from coordinate 11,290 downwards.
TCAGTTCGACGCTGCCGCGCGACACCTGGCGATGGTGATGCTGGTGGTGTGAGGCGTCGGGAAGGTCAAGGCTACGCAGCGACGGCAGCGAGTGTGTGGGCACCGACGGGAGATTCAGACTCTGCGGATCATGCTGTGTATAGGCCGGCGGCTGCGATTGCGCTGACGGCTGCTGTTCGCGTTCCCGCTGCATCTTTTTTGCTCGCCCTGTGGGCTGCCGCGGGTGACGTGCCCAGTGAGAAACGGATAGTCTGTAGGGAGGGAGGAGGGGGATCTCGGCTTGTATTCAGGCGTGATTGCTGGCAGAGGCCCTTCTAAGCGGGGGCGGGCATGTTCACGATAGTCCACGATGGTGTCGCTGGTGTGGCCGGTGTCGCGGTGGGTGGTGAGATGACTGGTGGCGGTCTGGGGGGGGGGGGAAGAGTGGAGTGTCTGATTCGGGTTGATATGCTTGTAGATTTGGGGGCAGATCTTCCTACTCGTCCTAATGACTTTCACATGGAAATAGGACTCGCACGTGAAAGCGCTATCTAAGCCAGTCTGACAATCACAAGCTCCACTCCACGCGAGCCAAGAGAGTTGAGGAGTTGAATACCCGAGATGATAAGGCGAAGGTCTTTTCACTTCCACAGTGCAGAGGATGCAGTGCGTACTGTGCCACTGGACACGCCTCGACAGCTCCGACGTCTTGCAAATCGAAAGCCATCTTCATCATCTTCATCATCATCACAAGCTTCGAACAGGCCCCTTGCTAGTAGCGCATATGCTTGTCGATCTCTTCTCTTTCGCGGTCGCGGATGGGCATATCCGAGAGACCATGTCACATTCTCTACACTAATGAACCGCCTTTCCCCTGCGCTCTTTTCCGCAGTGTCATTGCACCATCTATTTCAGTTCAACCGAGTCCATAATACTCCGTAATCGTCTATAAACTGCTATGCCATTGCGCTGGACACGCTCATGCGCCTTGACTACATCTTATGAGCATCCGCTCCTGTAAGTAGGCGGCCAGACGACACACATGTATTGTATGTACAACATACGGAGTATACCGTCAATTATTAGACAGGATGGTTTCTCCTGATCACAACATCATATAGTTAGATCCGAAGGCCTGCCGTCCACCTGTCGAGCTGCGCGGACGTGCTCCGAGTAGTTATCTACTCGCTTCTTGACACAGCGGAGCCTTTTGACAGTCACGTGTCGTTCAGTTGGAGCAACCGACTAAAACTCACAAGTTCAATAACAAAGCCAGTCTGACAGCATAGTCGTGCAGCCGACGTCTGCTGTTTCGACATGCGAATGCATCTGTCAATGTCACATCTTTACCTTCGCTTGGCAACTCGTGGACGACACACCACCTCCATCACCATGCTGCACCACCAACCCAACCCTCCCTTGAGATGGACATTTCCTGCATTCGCCTATCGCCCTGATTCAAACTCGGGCTTGATGATACCGACGTCGATGGAAACCGTCTTCACTCGGCAGTTGTGGGGGTTTGCCTCCTCGCAATATACCGTAAAGTGTTTCTTCCATCCCCTCACACCTATTGGCTTCATGGATACCAAGAGTCGCGGCAGCAAGAATGTCTTTTATTACAGCTGCAGAACGATGAGCAATGCATCTCTCCCCTTTCAGATCCCATAGTCGGGACTTGGTGAGTGCCTGGCCTTGTCCCATTGATATAAGCAATCCTGATGGCCGTGTCGACCTCATCATCAAGAAAACTGAAACTTCGTCTGCACTGGAGCCTACTTGAGAATCCCCATAGCCATGTTCTGGCAATCTTTCACTCTCGCTGCGCTTGCGCAGAGCGCCTTCGCTCAGAAGAACTTGGGAGCCTCGGACTTTATCCGCTTCGGATGCTCTCAACTCGTCGTCGAAAGAACTGATCCGCTTGTTAATCCAGGACTGGCCCCATCACCCCACACGTACGTTTCCATCTCTATGAACAATCGACGCGAAGCCATGACTAACCAGCCAATTTCAGACACCAAGTCGTTGGAGGAAATTCCTTCAACATCACCGTACGTACTCAATCCCACTACCCCCTCTTTTACAAACTTCAAGCTTCTAACCAACATGTCGATATAGATGGACCCATATACCATCGACCCACCCAAAACCTCCACCTGCACCTCCTGTATCTACACCGAAGACACATCCAACTACTGGACCGCCAGGTACCCAAGCCCTTCGCCCAGCTTCATCGTTCGACTCCCATACTAACCCACTACCCAGCATCTACTTCCAATCGCCCGAAAATGGCACCTTCAAGCGCGTTCCCCAAAAAGCGAACGGGCGCCAAAACGGCACTCTCCTAGAACAAGACGGCGGCCTAACAGTCTACTATATGCGCCCCTTCTCCGGGTCCTCCAAAAAGACCACCACCATGAAACCCGGTTTCCGCATGCTCGCAGGCGACCCTACGCTCCGCACAAAGAGCAACAAATACCCCGGCATCTGCCACCGCTGCCTCAAAGAAAGCGAAGCCATCATGGGCGGCAACGGTGCTCCCTGCAGCTCCACCGACACCCAGGAATTCCCCAAGAAACCCTGCCCCGGCGGTATCCGCGCCACCATCATCTTCCCGTCGTGCTGGGACGGGAAGAATCTTGACAGTCCCGATCATAGGAGCCATGTTGCCTATGCACCTGGTGGTGGCGCGTTGGCGGGCGATAAGTGTCCGGCTACGCATCCTGTGCGGATCCCGCAGGTCATGTATGAGATTATGTTTGATACGAAGCCGTTTAGTGATCCGAAGTATTACGCGAATGGGAAACAGCCGCTTGTTTACTCGTTTGGTGATCCGTAGGTTGCTTTTTCTTTTCTCTCTTCACAGATATACATACATACACACCCTCTCTCATTTTCTTCTTCTCTTGTTTTCACTTCCCCGTAACAAGGTTATTCTTTCCTTCTGACGGTCAATAATAGAACTGGCTACGGTGCCCATGGCGATTACCTCTTCGGCTGGGAAGGCGACGCACTCCAGCGCGGCATGGACGCCTTGGGCTCTAAATGCGGATCCGAATACTGCGACCAAGTTCTTAAGATCCAGTCGGGTGCATCCGCCATCGCTTGCACCAAAGCGCAGCAGGCCAAAGAGGATGTCGGAACGAGCACTTGTAAGTTTCCCTTCTGACTTTGCTTCTCGCGACTAGTATAAAGGCGGCCTGCGGTGGGGAGTGTAAACTGAGCTAACATGTTTGAACACAGGGTTAAAGGAACTACCTGGCAGCATTGTTGTTGCTTAGATAGACTTTGCGCCATATAGGAGTGACGGTAGCGACTTTCATAAACAAGCAAGTGATTATGTAAAAGGTACATGAAAGAAATTGGGTGCATGTATACGCATATCAAACGTACTATCCAATAAACAAGCAACATAACAAAATCACCCAAATTCTACTTCCCCCATTCTTCATCCCCCCCCTACCCTCCCTTCCCCTCAGGAAGGAAGAAAGGAATTCACCCAACAAGCCAACTATCTACTCACCACCCCCCTACCAATCATTGTCCACCATCGGTGCCATACGATTCTTCGCAAAGTCGGACTCATACTTCTTCCTGATGCGGCTGTAATTCTTCACCTGACACAGCAGCTCCGCAAAGTCTCCCGATTGCGAGATCTCGCAATAGCGAAACATGGACATTGTTTCCCTGCGATAGGGCTCGAGGTCCTGGTGGCAGAGTTTGTCGCCGCGCGGCGAATGCCGGCAGCGATTCCAGATTCCTAGTTTTAGGTTCTTTACGACTTTGGCGGTGTGGCGGGGCGCGGGCGGGGCGTGGGGTATTGTGGCGCTGGGAGGCAGGGCTGGGGGCAGTGTCGTGGTTAGTGCGATATGGTGGTTGTGAAGGGTGGGGGCTTGTGGGAGAAGTCATAGAGTATAGTGTAGTTTGGTACATTGGCGGGGGGGGGGGGCTTACAGGGTGTGGGTATGGTCGTGAATATAGTTGCCGGAGTGGGAGTGGGAGTGGGGAAAAGAAGGTCAAACATTTCGTCGTCTGTGTCGTATGCGTACTTGTCGGCTGGTAGGGCGGTGGCATTGGTCATCGCTCCGAGCAAGACTATGATTGTGACTATCGAAGGTTAGTCGATGGTCAGTCTGGCAAGTTGGAGGGAAGAACGTGCTGGCGAGGCACATGAACCAGGCCTTTCGAGAGAGGTGTGCCATTTTCATGTTGTCGTGTTTGTTTTTCTTGTTTCACTTTTCTGTGTTAAGTTCGTTGGCTGAGTTCGTTGGATGGAGAGTTGGGGCGCCATGGGCAGCTTTTATAGTCTGTGTGAAGTGGTGATAGATCCAGTGCTCTGGAAAGATGGATCTTGGTACCTTGGAAAAGACACAAAAGTATCACCTATTGTGCTATTGAAAATATGGGGGGCCAATATGAGGACAGCTTTTTCAGATGATAAGTCATGCGCATTCTCGATTCTCGTTAATACGAAGGCTCTGATTTGGGGAGACCAACTACCTGACCCAAGCTAAGGAGATCATGCGAAAGAAGAATATATTGGTTCCATAAAATAATCTTAGTAACAACTATAGCTTACTCTTCCCGATGCCATAAACTTCTGCAGCAGGGTTGTTCGTATTCTTACCTACGGTGCCGGTAGAAGAGACTGGCTCATCGCCCTCGGCAACATAGAGCCTCTGGTTCTGCGCCATCGTCTCGAAGGCCTCGCGCTCAATGCGGGTTAAGAGCTCCTCACAAGTGGGGATATCGTGGATGAGACCGATAACTTGGCCCGCGGTCCATACCTAGAAGAATCAGCCAATGCCATCTGCACAATAACACAGATACCTCAACGAGATCAGAAGAATGAGCCACGGTTACTTACACCAAAGTCTTTGTCGCCATTCAGGAAAACCTGCCTTCCTCGCTTCCCGCTGACATATTGGGCCACCTCCTCGAACTTGCCCGTGGTGCTCTCCTTTTCAACCTTAACGGCAGCCTTGGCGACTTTGTTGGCGAACAATCGGGACGTGTTTTTCCACCTCCGGAGCACAAGCTCGGTATCGGTTTCCTGTGCGTCGACGATGGCCTGCTTGATATTGTTGTGGATCGGGGCCTCGATAGTGCACATGAACCGCGTTCCCATGTTGATTCCACATGCACCCAGCGCGAGGGCTGCAGCCAGACCCTGCCCGTCTGCAAAGCCACCTGACGCAATAAATGGAACGCCGAGGGACTGACGCGCCTTACTCAACAAGATGAAGTTGGTAATGTCCGTCTCGCCAACGTGACCCGCGCACTCGAAACCATCGATGGACAGAAAGTCCACACCGAGCTTCACCGCAGAATGCGCATGCCTGATGGTGGTGCACTTGTGCAGGATTGTTGTCCCCGCGGCCTTGAGCTGCTTGATCACAGGTCCAGGGCTATTCCCCGCCGTCTCTACGATCTTGATCCCTTCGTCGATGATGACCTGCACATATGCGCCATAGTCGGGAGGTACCATGGCGGGGAGAAGGGTCAGGTTCACGCCGAAGGGGTTCTTGGTCATGTTTCGGCACCGGCGGATTTCCTTGCGGAGGTCTTCGGGCGTGGGTTGCGTGAGAGCCGTGAGGATACCGAGACCGCCTGCGTTGCTCACGGCAGAGGCAAGCTCGGCATAGCCCACCCATTGCATACCTCCTTGGACAACGGGAACTGTACAGAGTCAGTATGTGTTTGGAGAAGCCTCGTGTCGGTGAAGTTGATGTTGATACCTTTGATGCCGAGCGCTCGTGTGAGCTGCGTATTGAACGGCATGATGGCTGGTGATCCAAGAAAAGACGGTCTAGAGAGGGTATCGCAGTACAAGATGAATACAGAGGAAAGCAAGAGTCTAGGAGATTTGAAGCTCGGTATGGCGCGCTGCGTTAGATACAATACTTCTTACATGTCGTCGATGGAGTCTGGGGTCCGTGTGGGGAAGCGTCACCGTCAGCCGAGGTACACTCCTGATTCGGCTTGAGCTAGTGAGTGTAGTCATCGTCTTGGACCGCGACGGCTGCCTGATTCGGCGCTGCTGAATCGCTTGTGAATATCAGAAATGCTTGATCATGTTGTGCGCCTGAGAGGGTCATGAGTGTTGTTGGAATTTTGCGGCAATATGGTTGGGGTAGTTTATGTAAGTTTGGAGGTGAGCGGGGACTTTCACTTGCTAACTCCATCTTACACTAACCAAGTGTTGGATACCCGGATAATAACATAGTATCTACATATAGTTTCTCTGATATTTTGATATAAACGGTTATTCTCGTACACTTGCCGTCACTATAACAATTCAGCTTTCTCAATTATGAAAGGCTCTCCAGCACAGTTGCGCGTCCTTATCCGCTCTGGTGTATGAGCTAGTTCCTCATATGTTTTGCCTACAACCCTGTCACAAACTGTCACCGTGAGTATTATCAAGTATGCGTTGGTTACGGATCATGTTGTATACATTTATTTACTTGAAACTCACTCTGAACACGATAGTCGACTATGCCAGCTTTCATGTACATGTTAACTGCTTACAGTTCATTCTTGATCGTGACAAATTATATGCCAAAATGTTTGCGTCAGTTGATGTCGTGGTTTGGATAGCTGTTCTATGTGAACATGATTTGTTTCATTTTCTTTCTGTAAATACTGTAGAATAGTGCCAGTAGCTTTATCATCCTCATATAAAGACCGTCAGAGTTATAGACTTCTTACTTTGTAAAAAGGCACTTCGAATTACAAAGTAGCTGCACGTCAAAAAACTACCACACCAGAACTTTTAAAGAATACCATCTGTATTCCAGAATGCGTCGATACCGTAGCGGTTACGACTCCTCCCCCTCCTTTTCCTCTGACGACTACAGTCCTATATATTTCTACGAGCCGCTACCAATCGTCAGAAATGCCGCGTACACCCGCAACAACAACTTACGCCGCGGAATAAGGCGTCGCCAGAGCGAAGGTATAAGCGACGACGGTCGTAAACTCCCCTGCAACTTCCAACAGCCGATGTTGACTAAGGAGCTGGAGGAAATGGACTATGATACCCTTGTTGAGATTTTCAACGATATAACTGTGTGCAAGGATAGAGGATGCTATGGCGAGTGTGGCACAGTTGAACAGTTACACATTACCCAGCTCCGTATTGACACCATTCTGCACGACAAACATGACCACGATCTAGCAATGGATCATAGCAAGGATGATGACTGGAAACGTAGAGGATGGAAGTATAGGAATGGGAAGAAATTAGTGCCAAAGGCAAAGGAGGATACGCCTGGTCGGAGAGATGATGGGGCTAATAGGAAGGGTAGTAAATACAGACGCTGAGACTTCTTTGGGAGTTCTGCTCATGCATTTCTAGCGTCAAGTCAGATTTTATGCTTTTGATTTTTCGTCATAGAGCATAGGCTCCGGCAATGTATCGATGGCTTTATCGCGACTGCAATAGCTCGCGTGATGCTTAATTTTCACTTTTCTTGCAAATAGTTAAATGTGCGTGAGTTCCCCAGTACAAATAGATACAATTAGATCTTGTATATAGAGACTCTGATACTTTGTTTCCATGACAAATATCAAGCAGAAAATGTCATGAAGAGAAAGTATCGAGCTAAAATCACGTCAAAATATGTTTCAAGGTCGGTTTTATTTTATATCTACAGTGCTAATTCCGGCTCTATGTGGTTACACCTTGCTCGGCTGTGATTTTTAACAGAAAACTCATGTGATAACAACAACCTTTTCAGCAGACTCCGCTTTATGAAAGAAATAAACAGGGGTCGTGAATGAACAAATAGCGATAGATCAGTTCTCAAGATGGGACGTTGAGCTAATTCAGGATCATGGGAAAACTTGTCACGCCTATATCAGGTTCAGAATTGGGTTTGCAATAAGATTGAATGTTTTGACGGAAAGCTGTTGCAGAGTCCCAAAACCTTAGTTACGTGAAACCACTTGTCTCACAAGTGTCAAATGTCTTTGCTGTACGTGTAAATTTGTGAACAAGTTAGCTTTGATACTTCGTATCCTATTAATTCACGCTATGAAGCAAATTATGAGAGCTTAAAAGTAGCGAAGTATGTATTGAAAGTTCCTGACCATTCTTTCAATGCACCAAAAAAGCATACGTTCGTTCACTGAATTTTCAATATCATTGAAGAATGCATAGCTGACTCGTTTCTTCCCAGTGTTATCCCGCCAAGTGTACAGAGCAAGCGAACAAGACCAAGTATCGCACACAACCAGTTCAGTGGACCATATACTTGAATACGTCACACCGAAGCTCCGTGGTGTTTTTGTTCGGCCACGCAAGCTTCATGTTCATTCACTGGGATCATGTTCGCACATATAAGTGCCCTCGCAGTGTCCTCTCCACAAAACTACAGCTCGCAAAACTTTTGAGACCCACAGGCCCATTATACAAGTGAAATACTCGATAGGGTATCTCATATTACTCTAGATCCGTTTGGCACAGGATTCGGAAACCTTTATCCCTGATAATAAACCTCAGGCTCCACCATGTCCGCCGGCTTTCCCGTTGACTCGTATAGCCCAGCGCTAGTACCGCGTTACTGCGGAGGTGTCGTACCATGGTTTACTGTCCGCCATCCCGTTACAACAAACGATCTCATGCGTGCTTTCGAACTAGACCTCTACCACTGGTATCTCGCCTTGGATTTATCGCTCGAAGATGCGTGGATGAGATGGTCATCAGGAAGGATTTCACCGCATCAAAGACGGGTTTGCTTGAGCATTGAGGAAACGGTACGAAGGGCAGGAAACCTGCTGAGGCGTTCACGACTTTGGGTCACATACCATACCCAGATTTTGGGAGTCATGAGAAGAAGGCAGAAGTATCAGTCTGAACTGAGGGGTATGGATGATGAAGAGTTTGAAGGGATCAACTGGGGTAGGTCTAAGTGGAGTAAGCGGTACGATGAGGATTCGAGCGTTGGTCGTGGGAGGGGAGTAGACTCTCGAGAAAAGTATCAGCCCGATAAAAACGTTGAGATCCCGAAGCGTATCAAAGGCAGGGAGAAGGATACTCGAGAAAGGTTCAACGCGAAATCAGACTTTGAAGCTCCGAAGATCGCGAAAAGGCAGGTTGATACACGAGACAGGTTTGAACCCGAGGGAAAGATTGAAACTCCGAAGCGAATCGAGCGCAGGGTAAAGGAGACTAGACAAAAGTTCAAAGCTCCCGTCAAGTACGAATCTCCAAGAATCCAAGCAAAGCGACAGCAATACATCGATATTGATGGCGATGATGGCGAGCCCAATTATCCTGATAGCACGAGAAGTTCTGAAGAGGAAAGCGACAACAATCAACTTCTCATCGAGGATGTCAAAAGGAAGGGGGATGGCCTGTATAAAGACCGCTATACTAGTGAGAATGAGGAAGACTCTGATGATGGAATTGAATATGAGGAGGTAAAGAGAAGTGATAAAAACGATAGTGATGAAAGGAGCCGCCATGAAGATCGTCGCCAGCGCAGCAAGCCACAACGCAGCGTTACACCATTCTCGCATGGAAGTGAGAACAGCTTCGAACGCTCAAGATCCAATTCACCACCTAATTTTGGCTGCGCTACCAAAACATCAAGTGGCGGTAACATTGAGTACGAAACCACTCCCAGCAAGTTTGGAAAGAAACCGAAGAAGTTCGATCCTTACAGGGTCCTCAATCTAGACGGTGGAAAGAACACACCACAAGAGGACATCAAGCCTGCTTGGAACGTAGCGATGAAGCTGAATCACCCCGACCGGCACGCCAATATTAGAGAAAACAAGGGTTCGGAGTATCAGAGAAGGACTGCTGATATAACCCGTGCATACGAGATCTTGCGTGATCCCGCCAAGAGAGAGATCTACGATAAACTCGGCTGCGTTGATGAGAAGGAGATTTCGAGAGAGTTGGAGAGGCAGAGAAAGGATGATGATATGCGGTCTAGTGACAAGGAGAATAGCAGAAGTCGTCGTAAGCGTGGAAAAGGGAAGAATGTTTTTAGCAGGCGCATCTAGGTTCTCTCCAGGAGAGGGAAGAGTTAAGTAGCGTCACAATTGCATCCAAACAATCTTTATGTGCCTCTTGTATTTCTAACTAATATCACTTAGGGCCTGTGTAGCTCATTTGTGCTGTAATACATGATATAAGCTTCTCATATCAACGTGGTACTAAGGTTCACATCAACGGAATCTTAACTTTTGAATATTCATGACATATCAGCTTGAGTAAAAACACCTCACTAATTTGTGAAGCTGTGACACCACTGATCGGAAAATGATGACCAGAGAATGGTTTAGATTCCACAAGCGTATGCTGCTTTGCATGCCCTTCTCACCTCTGTACTAGATATTTTGGATATCCAGCCACTAACACCATTTCAGATCTATCACATAGACGAGAAACAATTCCAAACAATCATACATGACATTGAGGCTCTTCCAGGCTACTTTTGATGAACCGCATTAGTTCAGGCAGCAAATATATGCTCAAACAGCCATAATGGCCAACAATATCAGTCATTCTTCGCGATCAACAGGTTTCCAGCATGAAATTCAGAGAAGCGGTAATCACGATGACTTCTACTGTATACATAAAAGTGTCGAATACAATACCAGATTGGAAAAAAACAAAAGGCATCGAAGAACATGACGAAACTTTCCATCAACTTCCACAAGCGGGGAAATCTGTCTATATCCGCATAGCATTACAAAGAACAACTATGCACAATCAGCAAAGCTCTTCTGGCGTCATCCATCCCACAATTACGATTTACCAATCCAAGCAATCTCCACAGTCGTCGGAAAAACAACCATTACAAATTATCACACCGAAATAGTTAGTTTTTGTCGCTTAGATACGGGATGTGGGGATCAAATAACTATCCTACCAGTTATACATCGTTGCTCCAACACTCGAATGTTAGATAGCAACTCACACGGAGATACCATGGGAGAGATGGATGAGTATTACCAACTATCTCGCTCACTCCGCTACGTACCCAAGTATCAGTAAGCTTACACACCCTCTCCCGCCGAACTATCACAAGAGGCAATTTTATACGACGCTAAAAGGGATTTGAAATGATAGCTTTATTACCGGGCGTATCTACTAGTGAGTAGTTACCCTTTGGGAAGTCTATTCGAATACGGAATTTTCTATAAAATGTATGTTTAATCCGTCTTCATCGTCGCCAGATAAATACTATCTTCTCACACACACACACACACACACACACACACACACACACACACACACACACACACACACACACACACACACACACACACACACACACACACACACACACAC
>JAFISD010000296.1:1848-30425 GCA_022560085.1 Helminthosporium solani | reverse complement strand
CTTCTTAGTAATAATAGGCTATAAGCCTATAAATTTAAATACTACTACCTATATAGACTTCTATTCTAGGAAATTCTTACCTCTAGAAGTAAGCTTAGGAAGGGAGGTAGGGTTAATCTTAAAGGTAAAAGATAATATTATTTTAGTTAATAATTAGTAACTAATAGATATATCTAATAGATCTCTATTATAGTTATTATAGTTAGTAGTATAGATAAGTATTATCTTAAGCCTATAGGTAATAAATAATAGTATTACAAACTTAGCAATTCTAAAAGAGTAATAAAGGAGTAATAATAGAATTACTATATAATAGTAGATATAGTAGTAATACTCTAGGCTTATAACCTAATAAAGAGGTAATAGAAAGTATTATATTGTATAAGTAATAGAGTATTAGCTGAAAGCTCTAACTAGTATCCTCTTAGAGGTATGACGTCATAATTACACCATTACACGGCAGGTGCCGTTCAACAGCAGTTGGACCCGATACTAAGGCATTTGTTAATAAGGGCGTGACTGCGATTCTAGATCTAGTTTGCCGAAGGAAATGGGTGTTGTTCTTGTTAGACAATTTATCATGTATATACGATTCATAGAAATGTTTAACAAATCTTCGCTAGATATTGTCCTCTAGCTCGTCAAATCGAATCCCGCACCCAGTCATCCCACGCCATGACTCGATAATTCCCTCTACCCTCTCCTATACTGAATATGCCCTCCCTTTGTTTTCTCGGCGAATAATCCAACCAAGACATTATCACCACCATCATCATCACCGCTCACACCCTACCACCGTATGCGTCCCCGCCCCCTTAAAAATCTCATGATACGCAGGCGGCACCTCCCTCTCCCTCTCCTCAGCTCTCCTAATCACCCCTCCCGGTACCTCATCCAACGCTACCCCCCTAGCCTCCCCCGCATTTCTCCTCCTCTTCTTCCCCTTCCTCCACACCAAAACCAATCCACAAACCACAACTAGAACCGCCAAACCCGCAGCCACAACCCCCACAACGACCCCCGCAGACCACTTCCGCTCGTCCTCCGCCTGCCCTGCCATCCGGGTGGCTCCAATCCCGTCATCCGGACTCCCCGTCGGCGAAGCAGCGTCAAATCTGTGATGCGGGACTATGGGTTGCTGCAGCACGGGGAACGGGACGCTCCAGTCTATGTAGTTCTTGGTGGGGCCTTTGACGGCGGAGTAGAGGATGAAGATGCACATTGCGCAGGTGGAGTTGGGGAGCGTGAAGTAGGATTCCAAGGTGGGGATTGCGTAGGGGGATTTTGGCGGGAGGGGTGTTGCGGAGTCGTTGGTTAGGATGGAGAGGGATGCGGTATTTGTGTCTGGGAAACGAGATGGTATTAGATGGGTGGGAAGGGTGCTTGATTCTCAGCGACTCACAGTAATAAAAGGCAAGTTGAAGGAAGAAGAAGAAGAAGAAGAAGATCGAGCGGAGTGGATCGAGTGGATTAAATGTATGGAAATTGAAAGGAAGGAAATACGTACATCCATCACAAGCTTCCTCCACTAACCCATCTACTCCTCTTCTCCCCTCTTCCCCCTTACAAACCACACATTTCAACAACACCCTCCTATCCCCACCCCCAACCCAATCCACAACTACAACGTCCCCCACCCTAACCACGGCCTCCTGACTCCCGAAACCCGTCCACTTCGCCCCTCCACCCCCAGTCTCGTTCCCATCCTTCTTGAACTGCCCGTCCACCCGCTCGTTGACCGTCAAGTTATGTATCGCGGCTACAATGAGCGAATCCATGTACCTGCTTAGGCTAGATGAATTCCGAAGACGAGTCTGATTGGCGTAGAGGGCGCGGAAGGTTGAGTTCAGGGCGGGTGGGAAGGCCCATTCAGTGGAGGACATGACGTGAAGATGGGTATCTATGTAGGTAAGTTGCAGTATATAAAGGGAGTAATAGAGACGAGTACGTGTAGTTACGGTTATGCTAGAAATTCACTTGATGTTGGGAATTTGTTCCAATGCAATACGATACAATACCATTCAGTTCAGCCTAGTCCAGTCCAGTCCAGTTGCAATTCCGTGGCTACAATATCATAACGCCGGGGACCTGTTTCTTCGCTGTTTTCCCCAGGAGATGTAGATATTGGGGGTTTTTTCTGCCTCTTTCGCTTTCCTAGTCGTCCGTCCGTCCGTCCGTCTGTTCGTCTGTTCGTCTGTGTCGCGCTCAAAATCTACCGCACGCTCACACGCGCCAGCACATCGCAGTGCAGTGAAGACGTAGCGTAAAGCAAGGTTCTCGTGTTCGTGAACCAGCAGGGTATACCAAGGTATGTAGTAGTCACGCTTTATCCGATTCCTCCTCTAGCCAGTGGTGGTGATGATGGTGGACAGAACACTTCATTCCCTCCACCCCCTCCATTTCCTGCCGCGATGAAGGAATTAAAACCCCGTATTCGTATTCCAAAAGCGTCGATCGAGAACAACAAAAACCCCTGTTCGTAGGCACGTAGGGTTAATGTGATATCAGCACTAGCGCTATTCTAGTTAGCCCCGTGTGTGTCTATGGGTGGTCGAACGTATGGCCAGATCAAGCCAGGTACATAGATACAATATGTACATGTTGTTAAGCGAGAGTATAATATGTACATGTGGTCAAACGATGGTACCGTATGCTATTATACCAGATAGATATAGTAGACCAAGGTTGTGAAATAAGGGGAGGGAGGGAGGGAGGCATTCCTTGAGGATTGACTGATATGGACGAGTATTAGTAGTATTTAATTGTTTGAGAGCAAAGTTTTGCGTCAGGACTGATACTATTGCTATTTATGCAGCACCCAAATAGGGCAGGGCTGGTTCTATGGAGTAATTAAAGAACCCTCTTTTACTTCGTACATGCTCTTCATACTCGACATTCTGTCATTACATCATTATGATCAAGTTCTGCACCCTCTTGTATCTTATCCCTGAAGGCCTTCACTTGCTCATTATCAGGTAATACATGCATTCCCTCCCCTCCGTGGTGTTACTCATGAGGAATGTCGTTGGGTTCTAGATCGTAATACACGTCCATGTCTTGGGGATCATACAGCACTTCCTCGGCGGTCAGCCAATGGGGGGCCACTTCGTTGATCATCTGCGTATACTCATCGTCATCCATCATCTCGTCGTGTTCCGATAGCGCATCATGGAACACGGTCGGGGTGAAGCCGTCCACGTCTGTCTCCATGTCATAATCGTAATAGTCCCCGACAAATTCACCAAACGACGGTGGGTCTATGACAAACCCGGGAGGGGTGAACACCAACGCGTTGTCATCTATATCGAAGTCACTAACGAAGCCGATGTCAAGGATCGATTCATCGTCAGAGTGCGTGGCCGCACGTGCCATACGCTGCTGAAGCGACTGTATAGACCGCCTGATTTCATTCTTGAATGCTACAATGTCTGAATAGTTGAGCTTATCTGTCTCGGGTGGTTCTTTCTTTGTCGCTTGTGTGGGCTGCTCTTGGGCCGCTTCCTGTGAGTTTAACAGCATGGAAACATGTTGATGCTCGGATTGCGTGATGTCGTCAACAGGAGTTTTGTTGTCACTAGTGTGGGTTGCTGCGCGGAACCCTGGCTCCTGATCACGGATATTTCGACGAAAGCCAACCTGTGCCGCGTCATAAACACAAATGAGCTCGGGCTTTTGTTCGCCATGCAGATACGGCGGCATGAGACTCATTCTCCACGATGTCTCCAAGTACATCTTCATGTTGATGCCTTGTTTGAATAGCCTGTAGCCATAAACATGGCGATCTCGGAAAGAGTCCTCCTGACAAATGTGCTCTGGGCGCGCTTGGTGCATCTCCAGTGAGGCCGCCTGCACGAATTCGAGGGTTTTGAGTGATCCAAGGGCGGTGTATGGCCCAACCGGGGGAAGTTCTTCGAAAAGGTCGGTGATGTGGTCGCTGTGCCTTTCCCAGCTCTTCACCAGAGCGTGATGGATGCGGAATGTCGCCAAGTTGGGTGGGGCTTGTCCGTGGGAGAGTAGAAATTGATGTAGAAAGGACGAAGGATCAATGTCCAAGAATTTGAGGCGATGAAAGTCCCGCAAGCCGCTTCCATTGATGCAGCGTTGCTTGTACATGAGAGTGTCGGGGCGTTTCCACATGGGGTCCAGATGAGTAAGAGACTCCAAGGAATGTGCAACGGTTGACAAAGCCTCCAAGGTTGCACGTGGCATTTCGGTCAACTTGGGTACGTCAAAAAGAGCCTGCCGGCCGTTGTAGACATTCTCTCCGAGTGTAAGACTTCTCAGGTGCTTAGGGGTCTTCAGTATACATCCCAAACTCTTCGGCGACAAGATGCACTCGTCGAAGAAGAGAGTCGAAAGCGCGGTGCATTTGTTGTATGGTTCAAGCTCGGGGAGGTCGGCTGGGAGAACAAAACATGACACGTGGAGAGAGCGGAGGGTAGGATGTCGAAAGAGACAGTGGAAACCATTGAGCTCCCAAAAGTCAGAGGAGGCGCCGTGTGAATGTATCGTGAGTTTCTCCAACTTTGCCAGCCCAACATGCTCGGTGTTCGCCAGCCCAGCGTCGCCCATAGTCAAGCAAGCCCCCTCCAAGGCGCGTCTAAACTCCTCCATGTCCTCTTCGACCCACTCAGCCCCACCATTGGTATTCCACTTGAAGTTATCAAATGGACTTTCAATGTGCCAATGGCGCAAGGCCTTCATCTCCCTGACGCAATGATTGAAGGCCCTGCGCTCCTGCAATGTCGTGCCAATGCCGTGGTAGAATCTGTACACGATGCTCAACGACTCGACCGAAGCAATGCGCTCTGGACGGCGCGCAAAGGCCTCGATGATGGCGCGGAGATCATCGGTAGAGCGCAGATATATGGATGCATAAATGTGCTTCTCGCACTCGTGACGGAAGAAGGTACAGGTAAGGGCGAGGGAACAGAGGGTGCGCTTGTCTGTGGCAAGGTGCGATATGATTGATATGAGGAGTTCGTCAGGAAGTCGATTGAGAACACTCTGGGTGGCGGCTGTCATAGTTCTTTGGGTCAGTTTCCTATCGCTTTCAACAGCCAGAGTGATTATAGCCGGCGAGGTTGTGTTGTACAATGACGATGTGGTGTTGCCTCAAAGTGACGCGTTGTAGAATGAGAGGGGCACAGGGGCAGTCGCGAGGGGCACTAGTTGTAGCTTGGGGCAGGCACGATGGATCACTGACGCGTCATTCGACAGCCAAGAGAAGGTCACGTGAAGTTGAACATGTCGTGATTGCTGAGCATTCGAACATGGTGCAACAAAGTGGATCGTTGTAACAAAGTGAATAGTTGTGCTATGATGCTATGGCTGACTATTATACGACGACTTTGAACGTCTTCCTCTAACTACTAACCATATAGTTAGGTAGCCTTTACGGCGCCATGGGGAGTGCACGCCTGCATGATGCCCAACCGACCAACGCCGAATCAAAAACAATGAAAACGCCAGATGCATAATGGGGTATGAGTTGATCTCCGGTCACGGGAGTGTGCAAGTACAAATCGTGGATGTTGAAAGTAGGCCTTTGCCTGATGCTGTTGTCGGACATGAAGATGGTGGATTGATCACCTGGCGCATGCGTAGTGTGTGGAGCAGTATGCGTTTTCCCTATCACATCGTAAGCTTCTTGGAAACAAGCCAGCATCTCGGCTCACTTACCTTGTGAGACAGGATCCGTCAGCCCTGGTCCTCCTCGTCTCCAGTAGCGGTGGGACAAAGGGCAGTGTGAATGCCGATACCAGGTAGGTCGTCATGAGTGTAGCCTTGAGCCTGTACCGGGGATCGCGTGGCATCTGCGTGGAATACCGACGTAGTTGGTTGAGAGCGTGTGTAGAGAACATGTCGAATGTAGAGATAGCTAGGCTATGATGGACTCGAGTTGTGTGTGGCTGCAACTGTCTTGTACGAAGTAGTGTGTAGTGTGTGTAGTGTGTAGTGGTATCTTGAGAACTTGAACAAAGTCAGCCTGGGGTGGATCGAGAACCAAAGACAACAGGATGAACATAGGCAGAAACGCAGCGACGTGCGCAGCGCCTCGTCTTCCTTTAAGTAAGCCAGGGCAGGTTGAACGGCGGTACTTACAGGGCTGAGCCAGGCAGTTGTTGTATTGTAGTTACTAATGTGTAGGGTGTAGGGTGTAGGGTGTAGTGCGTAGTGTGTCTGTGTGTCCGTGTCTCTATGTGTGACTTGCAAAACGGTTGGTGGGACAAACAAGGTTGGCGAAATAAAAGGCTGGAAAGGGCTTCTTCTTGATCGTCTCTTGAATAGCAAGGCGGCAGTTGATGTGAGGGTCTACATGTACCAGATTCCCGTGTATTGTATGTAGAGAGAAATGTCGTAAATGTTGGGCGGAGCTCCTTGAGGCACGATCAGGCCACACTGGGGTGAGCCTTCTTCCACCTTCCAATCACCGCCACGTCCCAGCACGGCTTTTCCCTTTTGAACAGCTTTTGCTCGTGCCATCGGGCGTATGGATCACGACATATTATAGCCTTTTGCATCAAACCCGTATTATGGTGGGGAGACTTTAATGGGGATAGACACGGGAAGCGTCAGCGGAATTGCGTCTTTTCTGATTGGCGGAGCATGCCAAAGCCGTCACCCTCTCATTCCATCCCTTCTTCACCTCTACTACCTTCACCCCTACCTTCACCCCTACCCTCACCCCTACCTTCACCTTCCACTTTGGACCATACACCCCGCCCAACTATCTACCCAAGTACCTAAACGCCATACTACACTTCTGCCGAGTCCCTTTGTGGGGGCGTCATTGTTCATATATACACACGCCATCACTTACGAAGGAGATACGGCCCAGCACCTTTCACGCCGGGATCGACAATCGGAGGAGCTCACCTTCACCCCCAACGCCACAACTGAAGCCAAAGAGTAGTTTGTATCATCAATACTCAGAGCATCACTCCAAACCCTGTCAAGAAAGCCTCACTATTACTCAGGACATGTTTATTGAGAATCCCATTCATGCGCCTTTATTGCGCCTTCGATACCAACTGCCTATCCACCATCCAATCCTAGAGCGTCTAAACAGTATTAGCAAAATCGATATCTGGTGTTGGGGTGTAGTAAGAACCGACAATGGTGGTAGATGTGTCAGTCGTCTTCACACGAGAAGGACCCCCCTCGCGATAGAATTTGAAAAAGGGCTTCACTTCTGCCGGAATATTCATTTGGTCGTCCATCCATTTGTCATGCCAGCTTGAATCGCGAAAGTCCACGTCTGGAAACCGTCGACTCTTGATCAACGCAGCCAGCTTGATCTGCTCAAGGTCCGAGATACCTTCGCTACTCGTGAGATAGGCCCACTCATTCCATTCGCTATTACCTTTGCCCTTATCCTTCACCTCGTAGAGCTCCATAGCGTCACCAGCAACTAATACGCCAGTCCGTGAAATTTCCACTCCATCCATGTAAAAAGCTGGCAGCGGCTTAAAATACTGCTCCAATTGTTGTCCTAGCCTCATCCCGCAATTCGCACTCAGGCTTACCCTTGCCTCCGCCATGATCTGCTCGTAGCAATTCTCAATCATGCTGCCAGCTTGGAATGTCAGAGGCCATGCATGTTTAGGGCCGTCCAAGATATCCTGTACCGTGTCGATTAGGCCAACGATCAAGTCCCGGTATTCGCCTGGTGCCGTACCGGGAATCGCATTCTCTAGGAGCTCCTTGCTCAGGAGGAGTGTCTCGCGCGGGATAATCTCAAAACGTATGAGGGCTTTTTTACTGGGAGACTGGGTTGGAACTTCACTCATGCTTGCTGATAGGGGTAGGGTCGGAACCGTGGTGTAATTGGTGCAAAGTAATCAATCAGAAAACTCGAATAACAAAAGTCTTTACTCGTTGATAAACGGGAATCAAGATTCATTAAATACGCTGTCATGGATGTGACTGTTCTAACTGGGTGATGGTATGGAACAGTCATGGAACATTGTAGTCACGATTTCCGAGCCATGGGCGCAAAATGTAGCAAATCGAGGGAGAATCATCGGGGAGTTGGGTTTTGCTGGAAAAAGTCATCGCTTCAAGCATCACTTGACCTTCACGCAACTGACTCTTCACCGAACAACTGGAAATTTGGAATTCTACAGAGAATAGGGAATACATTCTCTATTGAAACATGTCTTTTAAATTCAACTAGGCTCTACGTCAATCCAGCATTCCTCTCCTCGACCGAAAGCTCACCAACAGCCCTCCCCTCCGACGTCCCATACGTATCCGCATACCTCCCCGCTATCCACTCCCCCACAGTCACAGGCGAATACTTCACCTCCGTCCGCTCCCCATCCCGTTCAAACTGTGGAAAACACTCGACAAGGAAATCCGGATTTCCAGAAAAGAAAAAAGGAGCGCTATACCGATCCTTCCCACTTTTGTTGATGACGCGATGGAGATTAGAAATGTATCGATCGTTTGTCCACCGCATCATCAAGTTGCCGAGGTTTAAGACGAGTGCGCCTGGGGTAGGCACAACGTCCGTCCAGGACTGCGTTGTGCGATCTAGGACTTGGAGGCCGCCGACTTGGTCTTGTAGCAGGATGGTAATGGTACCGAAATCAGTGTGTGCCCCGATGCCTAGACGAAAATCAGTAATATGGTATGTTGGCGGGAGAGGGACTCCTTACCGCGCTCCAACGCTGAAGCATCTGGTGGCTGCGGCGGATAGTGGATTAACCTAAGTGTTGCAATAGGATCTGTCGTAAACTCCTGCACCCAACCATCATCAACATCCAGCGTTTTACACAGTATCCTGACTACATTCTCGGCTAGTCGTCTCATCAGTTCATGATACGTATCAATGGTCTCTTTGAACTGCTCAGGACGCTCTACTTCCCGCGGATACTTGTTTGGACCGATACCAAAGGCCTTTGCGACGACTTTTGGATGCGTTTCGGGGAAATCGATACCGAAGTAATAGCCTTCCTTCAAGTCGCCCTCGGTGCGCTTTTCGAAATTTTGGGCGCGGAGACGCTCGTAGCCGCGGTTGAAGCCGCCGATGTCTGCATGTCTCAGTACACATCCACTTTGATAGATGGTTGTTATTTGGGACCTTTGCTGTATGATTCCTTGATGTCAATCAGAAGGGCAAAAAGCTCTTTGCTACACGATAGCACATCCTGTTGCAATGATTCCGGGATGCCGTGGTTTATGAGTTGGAAGAAACCTGATTGTCGGCAAGCAGCTCCGACTTGCTCGACAAGTGAGTCTCGGGTTCCCTCGTCGTCGCTGTGGAAAGCTATAGTTGTATCGCGTCAGAACGGTAGTGTTAGACGTAAGTCGAATCTAGGAGACAAACCTGAGAAATCGATGATAGGAATACTTGGCGTCGACATGATCGTGATAGAATACGATGTTGTGCGCAGCAAAATGAACTAGGATGATGGTGATGCTTCAAAAAAAGTTACTCAGCTACGGCCTCACCAGGTCTAACTACACAGTAGTCCTGGCATGCAACGCTATTGCGCCGGTCAACTAGCACTCGTCCGTTTCTCAGCGAGCAGCTGCAGATATGTGAAGGAATGTATGTCGCTCGCACTAGAAGCCTGACGTCGCGACGATTTGTGGAAAGATCAAGATGCTCACGCGAACAATCAACTCTAAACATCCTCAGTATTACACAGAATCCAAGTACTCCGTAAACAACGACGGAATATTGGAGACTCGCTGCGGCAACTGTGCGCTATTTTGATTCTTGGACACATTAGGAAAATGGAGAACCTGTACTCGGTAGGATGTACGAATGACAGGGGCGGAGAAAACCGTGATAGATGTACATACAGTACTTACATGAAAACCCCGAGCGGAGATCGCCGACATGTGACATGGCCTTTAGTTATAAGCAACCAATACGTACATGTATAGGACTCATCGAGATCTTTGCGCCTTGCCTGTTCATATCACCATGAATTTCTTTTGTAAGCTTTCAGTGTCTTGAGACCTGGAACCACTTATTGCCGGTAACTCGAATCTCTAATCCGCCCATGTGATGAAGAGTCGGGGTTGCTACCAAATTGACTCGCATTATATCAAAACGTGTTTTGACATTTTGTGCCCTGGTTCACTTGGTAAATACACGCAGTGTTCGGCCTAAAGTACTGTTGAGACGAAATGAAATTCATTACAAAGTATCTTATACATATGTTGACACTAAATTTCATATTCTCCTGGCTCGCGATCGATGTCGCTCGATTCCGCCTACTGCCGCCGATAAACCCTGCCGAATCCCCATACTGCGATTGTTTACTTCCCCCTTGCCCCAGACAGCCATCATGGCACAGCTAGACGTGCTAGCGCTCTGCTATCACTTTTGCCAACCCAACTATGCCTTGCAGCGATATCTCCTTTCCTTGGCGCTCGAACAAATCAAGTAGAGTTTCTGTAGCTCTAATGAATCTGCCATCCTTCTCCCTGATTGTAGCTGGGGTCATGGGTGTGGTGAATGAGTCGGAGCCTCGCTTGAGTGTCATGGAGTAGCTGATTTGAAGCTCAGAGTTGCCAACAGCGGTATCATTTTCAAGGGCAGGTGATGAAGCGCGAGTTTCCGTTGGTGTGAAGACGGTGTTCCTATCTGATAACGTAACGTTAGTGACAAAGATGAGTGAATTGATGGGGGTTTCCTAATTACCATTCATGGCAGGCGCATCTGTGCTCGTCGAAAAGGTGTCATCGTCACGATTTCCCGATGACGGCACTTCTAACGGGACATTGAATGCCTTGCAAACCCAATCAATGGCCAAAACCACCTCGTAGAATTGGACCTTTGATTGCTTCTCCAAAGAGTCGGTAGAGGTGAAAAGCGACGCTTTCGAACATGTAGCTTGCTTCATTGGGATGTATTCTCGGTTCCTCACTGATCCATCCAGCGAGACTTCAAGCTTGTCGCTCCAGAATGTATTAACGTGCTTGTGGAAAAAGGCCTGAAGGTGGTCTGAAGACGCTTCGAATAGTTTGAATTTACCCAAAAGACCTGTAGCTGCGTGTATAATCTTCTGGACTTTTTTGTGCAACTCGGAGTCGTATTTGGCGATCAAGGGCCAGGTAACGATGTAGTTTCCGGTATCGTCTTTGCGCAAGATATGGTCCGAGAGAGAATGGAGGTTGTAGTATTCGACCGGATCGGTTGGAGTGGTTGTATGTTTACTGACTGCACTCCAAGCAACGCTCAGAATGTTGCGGCTAGCTTCGACAGTTTCACGCGGGATAATTATGAAGCGCGTGATTTCGTTTTCACTTCTTTTAGGCGGCATCCTGGAAACTGGTACACAGTCGTCGTACAGTACGGTGGTGGTGTCGCGAATTTTGCAGGCTGTTGGCGTAGGTAGGTGAAGGGGAAGGCGAAGGCGAAGGGGAGGCGGACAGCGAAGGAAGGAGCTACCAGATGCAAGCGCAAACCACCTGTACTCAACCTACCAGACCGTTTTAGTACACAAAAAAAAAACAGTTATATTTATACATATTAGTAACCAGAACGCAAATCCTCCCTTAGAGACCCCGTCAGAATCAGAAGCTTCTCGTTCCATCCATCAAACGTAGTCATTCATGTACGTGGAAAAAACCGAGGGGATTGAAGCATATAATGCATTTTCTCATATTTGAGCCTCCATACAGAAACTAGTCGCCCCATTCCCATCCATCAAATAACTCATCAAGCTCTGATATACAAGCTTATGGCATCTATGGATTCTCGTGGACTTTTTATAGGGCGGCTAAAACCCAGGTTTCATACTCCCACAACCCAATATGAGACAATGAGGCCTGTGATATCCACCGAAAAACACGTCATTACATTGATCCGAATGCTAGAGTCATACCACGTAGAGACTCCAAAAATTCTTGTAGATCACGGTTTTAGTTGGAAGCAGAATCCGACGGATGAAGCGACGCAGCGTTGTAGCCACCCGAGTTCACATGCGGACAATTGTGGGGGCAAGGACGGTGAAAGGGACATGCGACATAGTTATCTTCCTCTTGGTCTTGATCTTGGTCCTGATTCTGCTGGCCAGCATCTGCCTTCCTCCCGTCCGTCTTATCGTAACCGACCAAGTCTTTGGCGAGATGGAAAGCATCCGAGATCGTCATCACGTCTTCGAATCCATTCCTCTGGACCCAGTTCCACACTTTCCTCAAGCCAACCTCGATGATAGCTTTCTCCGAGCCAGTGACGCTCTCGGGCTCAATCGGGAAATCGGTAATGCTGTTGTTGTGTTTGACGGTTACCCAGTAGCTGATGGTAAGATCCTTGGGAGTGATACGAGTACCATTGCGATCGAACCCGAGCTGATTTGGGAGAGGATACGCATGGCGAAAGCATTTGTTCTCGAAAGGTTCAGCGAGATCGATGCCAGGCCAGCCACTGGCCTTGTTAGCTCCCGCAAATGCGAGGTTATCACTGCAAGAGTTGGAAGCGATCCAGGGTCTATTATTCCCGCTATCGATGATGCCGCTACGCATAGGCGGAGTGTTCATTAAATCGACGACGCGTTGCTCGCTTGCTAAGGTACCGCGTTCGCTACCAAGAGCACAGGATCCGCAGAAGCAATTATTTTCGTGACTGTATATCGATTCTTTCCGTGCTTTGTTGTTTGTATTTCCGACACGCTCAAGGAGATTAGTTAGGAGGGTGCACAACCCATCTTCTGACCCATCAATCCTTGATCGAGTTTCATTCTGGGATGCGGCGTCTTGACTAGGCCAGAAGTCCGAGCTACGGCGAGACGGCAGAGGGATCGAGGTTCGAAAAGCTTCAGTGGTCTCCGGTCCCATGTTAGTATCTCGAACTCCTCTGGTGCCGGAACCCTTATATATGCCATCCACAGCAGGTTTTTTATCGGCCTGGAGTTTCCCAATTTTCTCTTCCTTGTCCTTGACGCAGGTATAGACGGGTTGGGGCTTTTCGCGGCCGTTCACGTCATTCGGCTCGGTATCTTTCCAAATCCACTCATTTTCGCGAGTGCGGGCTGTATTGAGCGCGGCATAGTATCCACAGGGACTCCAGCCGGTTGTGTTGTACCGGCCGGCGAGCTCAAGTGGCACCAGCAGATCTGAAGAAGAAGATATCTGGTCAGGTAAGGATTCAGATGAAAACGAGAAATGGGGTCCACGATGCTCATTCTGCGAGGGGGCGGCGTCAACAAGCTGCAGCAAATCCTCGGTGTGATCTTTAGCATGTGTCTCAGCAGCCATCGGCATACGGTCTTCGAAAGAGACTAAGTCCTCCATGGCGGTGCTGACCTGCAACTGTGAATAGTTAGCGCTGCTCTTGTTTCACGATGTCCGGATGGAGTCACAGAGCCGGCAGGAGTAGGAGCCTTGTTGATGGTGAGGTATGAGGACTAGTCGAGGGTGACGCACGGATCATTTGCGGCATAGAGGCGTTTAGGTGAGAGCGGATTGAGTGATTATTTCGTTTGCAAGGCTAATGTAAGGCTGCTACCAATCATCAGCTTCAGGTCTTAGACGCTTTCGTTTAAGCGTGTTAAACGTACTGCTAGATTTTTCAAATCACGGTAAGTCGAGTATCATATTGTCGTATCATGTTATTGTATAGAGTACAGAAACAATCAATTCCAATCAAACATATATACCCATTCACCTCAGCAGCGGTCTCGTCTCTGGGCCGTCAAGCCTTAAATGGTCCTTCCTCCAGATCCTCCAAAAGCGCCAACTTCTCTCCCGCGTTCCACCGTCAACTTCTTGAACCTCGTCGTCTCTTAACTTGCCCCTCATACTCCGCCACCACCGTCCCCAGCTCTCACCTTTACGGACCCATACCTCCTCATTACCATCACCATACACAGTCCACCCACCATTCCTGCATCTTGAAGCGAAGACCATGCCTTTGATAGCTTTGATCAAGCCGTACAAAACAAGGAGACCAAAAATGGTGCTGAAGATGGTAACAATGGAGGTCAAGAAGGTGATAGTCGAGACCTGGCAACCCAATCCGCTTGTTCTCAGTTCAAAGCGCTCTGGGCCAGTAGCACAGATGAACTTGTAACGCATAGGAGACAGTAGGGGAAAGGCGCGGGATAGAGGATCTGTCGGGAGAGGAAGACATGTCTGTGACTATCGAGGGAATTCAGCGTCCATTTCAACAATCGAGAATATCGTGAAGTCATGTGTTCAAATGACGCTGCGATATAGACGTTGCTGACTTGTTGCACTTACCAGAGCACACCACCCACAGAACCCCTTACTTCGGTGACAGTCTCCACAGTCATTATATCCCCAGCATGACTCCAACCTCTTTCTATCGTCCCCAGGGCTGTGTTCCCATCGCTGCCGTAAAATGTCCGTTGTATTGAACAAAGGATCGGCATTCAAAGAATGTATGGACGGGCAGCTTGAAACCATTATAAAAAGCACACGATTTGGAAAGTAGAATAGTAGAAAACTCCCAGCTTCCTTCGAACGCGCATGTAGTTGTTTGAGGCGGCGTATCAATGAAGATGAATGACGTTGGCACAGGGCTGAAACTCCCCACCACGCTTATCTATATTGAGTCTAGCGACAGACCTCCTCACATTCCCACAAGTCCTAGAGCCCCGTCCCACATCTGTGACAATTCAAACGATATTCTCCCAGCTACGAAATGTAGCTATACGGTAATAGGCATAATAATCACTAGGTTAGTATATGAGGTGTGTTCATTCATAATGCCAAACCTACGAAGCGAGAAGCGCGTCAACGTATTCACATTCCCTCCAACAACACAACCTCTCACCGTAAGCGAAAACTAACATCACAACGTCACGACGCCATCAATACCTCTCTGTACGGAATGACTCTTGCATTCAACCAAAAAAAACAATATATACAGAAGAATAAACAGTGCAAACCGCACCGGAACGAGAGTCTGTTTTCCAAAACCCCCCGTTGTACAAGCCTAACACCCCACCTAAGATGCTTGTAGATAAAACCCAGTGTCGACAAGCGACTGACCTCCCTCTCCACTTCGCCCCAGCAAAGAATCGATGGAGTCGAACGTACTTTGTACTTGTAACTGCTGACGCCCTACGTGGTTCTCTCCCACCTCCTGTCACCACACCTGTACATGTTTACCCCACGTAAAACGAACAAACAGTGGAAGACTGACTCCGCCAATATATATGACAACTACTTCATAACAATGAGAGCCGGCAAACAAGCCTCCCCAAGCCCCGCTCTTGCTTCGGAGGAAAAGCGCTTCCAACGGTCTACTTGAGGGCACGGATCTTCTTGGCTGCGTGCTCGCCGACTGTAACAATATAAGAGGTAGGGTTGGTAACAATGTGTCTGTAAAGTGTCAGTTTGAGCATTGATGAGTTGGTAGAATGTCAAGGAGATGCCTACCCAGGGAAGATCGAAGCGTCAACGACGTGGATATTGTCAGTACCGTACACCTTGGTATTGAGATCAACGACCGAGGTTCCCCCGGTAAGACCGCTGTCCGTTCCGATCTTGGCTGTGCCAATCCAGTGGTTGGCACGACGGGCGGCAGGAGTCTTGGGTAACTGAAACATGTATTAGCTTTTGAAGGGGAGAGAAAGTTGACAGGAAACTTACACTAGCAACATAATCTTCAACCGATGTGTTCGCATCGGGAACTTCCCAGGTAATGGAAGGGATCTTAGAAATAGCATTCTTCATGCTCTTGATTCCAGCAATTACGGCATCGGTATCAGCCTGGTTCTGGAGGTAAGGAGCCTTGGAGACGACAATACTGAGGGCACCGTTGATGGAAAGGCTACCGCGCGATGAAGTACCGCGACCGAGATACTGAGAGATAGTCAAGGAGTCTAGCAAGCTTCAGTCAGCATCAGTACGCAGAGTCGGGTCCTGATATTCACTTACGGGTGTCGTTAGCCTTGGGACCCTCAACACGAGCGGTCCATTGGAGTGATCGGTCGACGCCATCTGAGCCCTTGATAACTTCCCAAGCAAGAGGACCAATGTTCGGGGCAGACTGGGCAAGAATACCGGAGCGCTTGTTGAGGTATAGATCCTTGTCGGTGGTGTTGGGGGTCTCCCATGCCTCATAGAAATCGTAGAAAGAGATGTTCGGGTGCTGAATAACAAGATCGGTCTGGAAAAGTTAGCAAACGCACAAAAGAAGACCGAGGCTATTAGACATACGTTGACGTGGTCGTTCAAGTTTTGGCCGACGGGGAGGTTGATCCATTCAGTCTCGTTGATGAACGAAGGACCATCGATAGCACTGTTTTTGACAGTAGTGAGCTGATCCTTTGGTCCGATGCCGCTTCGGAATAGGAGCTTAGAGGTACCGAAGGCGCCAGCAGAAAGAATGACGCGACCGCCGGAATTCAGCTTGATGGTACCGCAAGTACCGCTCTCAAGCTCAACACCAGTAGCCTTGCCTCCAGTGCGGACCACACGCCTGACTGCAGTGTTCTGGAGGAGCTTGAAATTCTTACGGGCAAGAGCGCTGACGAGGTAGGTACCAAGGGGGCCTTGTCGCTGAGCGTTCTCGTACATGAAAGGGGAGTGGGAGAAGACACGGTTCTTTTGCTCCGGGACCTTGTTGGCAGTGACTTGCTTCCAGCCATCAGCAGAGAGAGCCGAAGCTAAGACATCGAAACCTTCCTGTTTGTAGCGTTTGCCGTCCTTGGAGGGAGTATCAGTGCCGGGAATGCGCTTGAAGACGGCATCGGTCGAAGATTTGATGTCACCTGACTTCCAACCAGACGGGAAATTGGTGTCCCAATCAATAGGAACGGGTCGCCACCAAAGAGCGGCATTGATAGCAGTACCCCCACCGAGAACACACCCGGCCATCTGATCAATATCCGTGCAGGCAATGCCAGCGGAATCGACCCAAATTTGGTTGCAGAGACCGGGAACGTCAAATCGGGTGAGTTCTGTACCCTCAAGCCATGCGGGCTTCATGGTTCCACCGAAGCGTCCGAGAGATGGGGGACCCTTCTCGATGAGGAGAACTTTCTTGCCAGACTCCGAGAGCCTATCCGCAACGGGAATACCACCGGCACCGGCACCAACAACGATGTAGTCGTAGGTGTCTGTGGGAGCCGGTGTGCCGGAGCAAGTGGTAGGATTAGTGGGAGTTGGGGTAGGAGTTGCAGTAGGGGTAGGCGATGTTCCATTGCCAGCCTTAGCAGCCCACTCAGCATACTTTGCATTGCGTGCACTCGCAACACTGATACCGAATTGTGACTGTCCATTGTTGTGGAAGACCCAGGTGTTGCCAGGAACGTCCTTGTGCTGTGCCCAACCGATTACCTGGACTTCGCTCCCATCGTGACCGGGGATTTGGGAATTGGCTGCACCCTTCTGATCCCAAGACCAACACCACTCGCATCGGTAGACCAACTCGAAATGGGTGTCGTTTACGGAGTGTGAGATTTGGCTGACTGTGGCGTTGCCAACGTAATTATCAGGTGTGACGTATCCACTGTTGCGAATTAGGTGAGGATTGGAGATGTGGGTACTGAAGAACTTACCCAGCCCAGACGAATCTTGTATTGACATCGGTACCACTGGGATACGCAACAAGCAAGAGGGAGTCTGGCATACCGCCACCGTGACTGACACCTGACCATCCTTTTCCAGGTGTGGTTAGTGAACCAAGCTCGGATGGCGTCAGCATGTGCACCTTTTCTATAATTCAGAATGGTCTTACGAGATAACCAATGTACTCATTGTTACCGGCACCAGTTTGCGGCAATACGTAACCCCACTGGAAGCCACCTGCAGTTTGGCCGTCGGGAATGGTTTGACGGCTGTGAAGAAGAGAAGAAAAACATAAAATCAGCGGCGACTTTAGCACAATGTGTCTAGGAGAGCTTACAAGAACTCAATTCCAGTCCCAGGATGAGTGAACTTGCCCTGTGCAAGGGCAATGGGGGCAACTATTCCAATTAGCTACTATTCATGAATGACATGCTCAATTTGACCGAGACGTACAAAGGGAAGACAGCAGCGACGCTGTCTTGAGAACTGAAAAGCCCTTCATCTTGGCAGCAGCTACCGACACGATAGACTGAACAGACCTGGGGTAAAACCAAAGGGAGGGAAGCAGACAACGGCTACACAGCCAGATCCATGCCGGGGGTCAATGACACTTTATACATCCTCTCCTCATCTTACCCCGGAATGAGGCAGGACCACAGCCAACATCGCGTATGCAGCTGACAGCAATTAGCCACTATACCAAGAGTCCACTGCTATCAAACGCACCCTCATGGCCACAGAGGCTCGCATAGATCCAGGAACCGGATCATCTCAGCACACTCCACGTAGTACCTCGATCCGACTATAGGGCCGGATGAGAAAAGGGGCGTGTCTGATTGGGCGCTTCATCACGTGGGCACTCTGGACGGAGACTAAGGACATTTGTTTAATCTGGCGTGAATGAGTAGGGGAGGGGTGTTGATTGAGGTAGATTGATTAAGAGACGGATACTGAGCTCGTCCAGCCGCTGAACCCTGTCGCTGACCCTCTCCACACTCGCGTAGCTGCCCGAAACTGGTCTAGCGTGTTTCCACCAATGACAATTACCTCTCGTTCCACCTACCAGGCCCGCTTCATTTACATAGTGAGTAGACATCTATATACTCATCCCGCTAGATATCTACAATATACGTTTCTGTTCTTCGAGAAAGTTGACCGCCAAACGCCGGGCTCGCAATCTAAGCTTCTCGCCTCCTGTCTGAGTCCCGCAGGTTCCGCATGGCCTACCATGGATTGAACACCCCTCTTCTTGTCAACAAGGCGTCCATGGCGCTGACGATTGAAACATAACGGGCTTTCCATAAGATGCCAATCTAACTAATTAATGGAAGGACATGCTTCTTGCTCAGCAATCAATTCTCTATGGCTTTCCCCCTCCATCCACCGGCACATTTGCCCTCAGTTCCACTCCCTATTGCCTATTATAGTCTACTCCTGTTGGCATCTTCATTTGTCGTCATGTTCGGAAAGATCCTTCGAGTATTTGGCGCGCCTAGAGCACGGAAAAACCACCGTCCTGACCGAACAGTAAGCATCATCTAACAGTCACCAACAGAGATCTAAATTCCTCCGTTGCTGGAATCATGCCATCGTTCCTCACGTCTGACGCTTTGCCTCCGGGCCTCATTGGGAAAACCATGGATTCCTAAGCGTGTATTCGCTATCGCTTTCTCCGACGACACCCTCTCCAGTGCTCAACCTTCTCGAACATGCTCACTCCTCGTCGGCGCTTCGGGACACGGATTTCTACCATGAAGTGGCAAATGGGTTGAAGAAATAGTGACAGTGCTGCAGTTGCGTCAACCGCACTGTATCTATATGATGGGTAGGATGCGAACATGCAGCTGCATTCAGCCCGAGATTGACACGTGGAGACAAGGCCAAACGGTTCTGTGGGTTTATTCCATGCACGTCTGGCCAGGCACATTGATGAGCGTTTTAGCCAGATTCCAACACGAGCACCGACTACGGAGTACATCAATGTCCGTTGCTTCAAATTAAAGATCGACGGCGCCATCTCCGTGTAGTGGTGGAAAATCGCGATGTGAAAACTACAATCGCATAGTTTACATAAATCTTTTGCTTGACCTAGAATCAATTAGATGTCCTAGTTCACCCTCTAAGCCAGCATGTGCTCTAGGGGCATCCGAAAATCAAGTCGATGCAAGACACAAGACACAAGACAATGTATAAACATTGTACCAATACCTTTTCGTAATAGAGTTGTCATATAGATCCTCAACATTGAAAGAAATACGCTGTCTTGACGAGTAACATAGATAGTATTACGAAGTACTCTCAATCTCGTGCACATCAGGGCAACCAATCACAAGCATCCGTCGTCCGCCCTCCCAACTCAAGCTCTCCACATTCCCAACTCCACACTCTACACTCTGCACTCCACACAGACAAGTCCCATCGCCGCACACTGACGTTTACCCGCAATCTATATACATACTACATCTACCCTACGCCGCAGAGCCGCATTGCCGTAGCTAAAGCACGCGCCACAGCCAAAATGCACGACGAACGTGAGTACCACCACCCCAGCTCCAGCACGCTTCCCTGCCATGTACCGTACGCCACCGCACCGAACTCAATCCACGATTTTCAAAGGCGTACTCGGCAGCTCTTAAAGAAGAGGGAGACTGCACTGCGGTTTTAGACTCTAATCCCGCCTCATTTTCAAGCTAGCCCATGACATGTACCTAAGCCCCAAGCAAGATAACCAACCTCGCACACCAATCTCCAATATTCATTCCAAACCAACAACTAACTCCAACCCCAGATCCACACCCTCTTCTCGCCCAAGTCCCCCTAACCGTATCCCCCTTCCTCACCCTCCCAACCGCAACCCCCCTCCCCTACACCTACAAGCAACTCCCTTCGACCCTCCCCCCCTCCGCCCTCAACCCTTCCAACCAAAACCCTCCCCCTCCGTCCTCCTCCTCCTCCAACAACAACAACAACACCACCATGGCAATACCATCAACCGAATCGCAAAACCCCGCCCAAAAACCAGCATACATCCACTCCACAACCGGTACCTCCGCGCACCCAGACCAAATCCTCACTTCCTGTCTCGCCCTGCAGGCTCACCTCCAGACGCTCGAATCTTCGGCGAAGCAGACTTTGCGGGAGTTTGAGGAGAGGAGGAAGGCGGCTGAGTTAGCGGAGAAGAGGAGAGTTGCGCCGGGGTGGTTGGATGGCGATGTGAGGATTTTGAGGCCGGTGAATGTTGGTGTTGAGGCTGGGGAGGGTGCCGGTGCCGGTGCCGATGCGGGTGGAGATGTCGTCATGGGTGGGATGGAGAGGACGAGTGTAGGGATCAAGGGATTGATGGAGAGGAGGGATGGGGTGCCGGATGAGAGGGAGGGTGAGGCGTTGGATAGGGCGTTTGGAGGCTTGGATATAAAGTGAAGGCTTTACGGGTTGGCGCTATGAGTTTACGAATAATAATAATCATCATGTTGGGACATTGAGGGAAGATTTGGGCATTGTCATTTACAGAATCTGTAGATTCTTGCCTCGGGAGGATTACGAGCAGTAGCAGTAGCCAACCTATATTAATCTACAATCTTAGAAGAAACTAGCTGCTTACGACTGCCTGACCCATTACAAAGCCGCCTATCGACTTTTCGTTTCATTGAACTATTGATAAAAATGCCGCGCGAACGGTACTACCACGCGCACCGTTCAACGTGGGCAAAAATGTCCTGAAAATTGATGCGGCTAGCTAGCCATACTGCAAAACTACACGGTCCTTTTCAATCCTCCGGCTCACAACCCCTCTGCGACGATTACAAACATACGAAAGGCACAAAAGGAGGGGAATCTCGAAGGTAATATTAGGCCCATGCCACGAGCCAGTTGAAGTAGTGTAAAGAAGCCAACGCCACCCACGCCCGGGGGTTCAACTAACGGCGGCCGTGCGAGCGGTTGCCCATGGTAGCCTGGAGACTTTCGACTTCGGTTTCGAGCTGCTTGATCATGGCGTGGCTGGCTTCGAGGTCCTTGTTGAGGCGGTCGCGCTCGGTGATGAGCTTCTGCTCCCACTGTCGGAATCGCTGCTCCTCCACCTTGACCTGCTCCGTGAAGCGCTTGCGGAGCGCCTCTTCTTCTTCCTTGAATTTCGGGTTATCCAACTTCCGTGGACGGGCCTCGCCAAACTTCCTCGTCTCCATCTGCTGTGCGCGGTAGGCCTCGTAGTGGTTCTCCTCGGTCGTGTGGATGAGGTCGAGCATGTGGGTTCGGATGAGTATAGCACGCAGCTTCTTGAAGTCGCAGTGCTCCTCATTCTCGACCTCGGCAACACCCCAGGCGTACTGCCGGCCCTTGACGGTGCGGCCGTCGTTGGTCTGAACATCCTTCTCGGATCCAATGACGGAGAAAGGCATAGCGTTGATCAAGCTGCGGGCATGGTTGAGCGCAGCTTCATCGTCCTCCTCAAGCGGCGGCGAGTAGATCTGAATGCCTTGAGCCTCGATAACGGCGCTCACTCTCTGCTTGAACCTGGCTAAGTCGGCAGGGCTCTGAGTGTCAGCCTTGGCGATGACGGGAATGAGGTTGACGCGCGTGCACAGCTTCTTCATCACCTCAATATCGAGGGGCTTCAGGGTGTGGCCGGTGGGGCGGATGAAGTACAGGCAGGCGTGCACGCGAAGATCGATCTTATCGATGCGGCGCGGTTGCTGCTCCTGCAACATGTACGACTCGTGCTGGTCGTCGAGGAATTCGATGATGGGTTGCCATGAGTCGCGGTTGTTGACGTAGTCTCCGAAGCCGGGCGTATCAATGACGGTCAAACGGACTGGAGCCATTAGCAAGATGCCTCCCTCAGGTGTGGTTCATAGCTACCCTTGAAGAACTTCTCTTCAAGCTCTGCCTTTGTGATCTCAATCTCGACCGTCTTATCCGTCTGCTTGTTGTGTCGGCGCTTGTGGTCGGCATAGTTCTTAATAGTGGTGGAGAAGAGCGTGTTGATGAATGTCGTCTTTCCCAAGCCCGATTCGCCAGCAACCTATACTAGTTTAGCGGACATGATAGTCATCGCGGATGAGGATGCATACCATAATAGTGAAGGCAGCTCCACGCTTTGCGACGATCTTGTGCCTGTCCAATATTAGATGAGGTTCGGAGCGGGTCGCGGCTGTTTACAGGGGCATACCGCTGGTTGGGCAACTGTAACAAGTTTGTTAGCTTAGCAAGACATACGGACAACTAAAGGATGAAAGCGAACTTACATTGGCGATGCCAATAGGGGACGCTGAGTCGGCCATTGTGCAGCTAGGCTTCGGCGTGGGAGTGCTGGAGTCTGGGGTATATGTGGTTCTGGGGGCGGTCTGTCAGTCGGAGCAACTCATCTCGACCAGAAGATGGGCAATTACCAGGGGAGAGACGACGCCGAAACAGAGCTTGGCAGGCTCGTGACAGGAAGCGAAATCGGTGGGAGGGAATGTTTGTGGTGTTGTGGTGAGGACTGCGTGGAGGGTTGCTCGATAATTCAAATTGGCCGTCCCCTTTCTCACGGGCAGCCACGAGCCCCAAACAGGAAAGGCCGCATGCAGGACGGTGGCCCGAGCTCCATCTCCATCGAAAAAAGTTGGTGAATGTCCATCCCCGCCCCCGCAACATGCGACCACTGTATTCCACCTGTCTTGTAGACATTGATCGAGATGAAGACGGACTTCCAGGTATGAGAGTGTCTCTTTGAGAGTCTCAGAACGGCTGCTAACACACCCCCCAGTTCTCGAATCTGCTGGGGACTGTCTATAGTAGAGGAAACCTTCTGTTCACTCCGGATGGAACGTGCCTACTCTCCCCCGTCGGCAACAGAGTGACCGTCTTTGACCTGGTCAAGTATGTCATCGTGTCTCGGAACGCGTAATTTATGTATATTGATCTTAACTGGATTAGTTCCAAGTCGTATACCCTCCCTTTCGCACATCGACGCAACATCGCCCGGTTAGCCCTCAATCCGCGAGGAAACCTCCTCCTCTCCGTAGATGAAGATGGGCAGGCAATCCTCACAAACGTACCCCGTCGAATTGCCCTCTATCACTTCTCCCTCCGCGGCGAGGTTAATGCGCTCGCCTTCGCTCCTTCTGGACGGCATTTCGCAGTCGGAATTGGGAGGCAGCTCGAAGTCTGGCACACGCCCGATGTCGCTGGCGGTGACGTAGAATTCGCACCATTTGTGCGCCATCGACTGTATCTGGGCCATTTCGACACGGTGCAGAGCATTCAATGGTCGGCCGACTCGCGCTTCTTCATCAGTTCGTCGAAGGACATGACGTCTCGCATATGGAGCATGGATGCAGACGAAAGCTTCGCGCAGACCACACTGTCAGGTCACAGGCAGGCGGTGGTGGGTGCATGGTTCTCGAAAGACCAGGAGACTATCTACACGGTCAGCAAAGACGGGGCCCTGTTTGTGTGGCGATATATGCTGTCGCATGATGCGCCCGACGACGCAGAAGAGAGTGACGAGAACATGCAATGGCGCATCTCCGAACGCCACTTCTTCATGCAGAACAACGCACACGTCACATGCGCCAGCTTCCATCCCGGGTCGAAGCTTCTCGTAACTGGCTTCTCCCATGGCATCTTCTTCATACATGAGCTGCCAGACTTCAGCCAGATACATAGTTTGAGGTATGTATGAGGAAATCAGAGGCAACGGGCACCGCTAATAGCTTGCAGTATTTCACAAAACGACATTGATTTTGTTGCGATCAACAATACCGGAGAATGGCTGGCTTTTGGCGCCTCAAAGCTAGGTCAACTCTTGGTATGGGAATGGCAGTCTGAGTCTTATATCCTGAAACAACAGGGTCATTTCGATGCGATGAACACGATTGCATACTCACCAGAAGGTCAGCGCATTATCACCGCAGCTGATGACGGCAAGATCAAAGTCTGGGATGTCAACTCCGGATTCTGCGTCGTCACCTTCTCAGAGCATATGAGCGCCGTCACGGCATGTGAATTCGCGAAGCGAGGAAACGTTCTCTACACAGCCAGCTTGGACGGCTCAGTTCGAGCATGGGATCTTATTCGATATCGAAATTTCCGGACGTTCACGGCGCCTTCAAGATTGCAATTTACCTCGTTAGCAGTTGACCCAAGCGGCGAGGTGGTTTGCGCAGGGTCACTCGATTCTTTCGACATCCACATTTGGTCTGTCCAGACAGGACAATTACTCGACCGCCTAGCTGGCCACGAGGGCCCCGTCATGTCACTGGCGTTTTCACCAGATGGAAGCACATTGGTCAGTGGGAGCTGGGACCGTACAGTCCGCCTATGGAATATTTTTGCGCGAACACAGACGAGCGAGCCTCTCCAGCTGATGGCTGATGTTCTCTGTGTTGCGGTGCGGCCTGATTCGAAGCAGCTTGCCGTAACAACGTTAGATGGGCAATTGACGTTTTGGTCCATATCCGAAGCTACACAACAGAGCGGTGTCGATGGTAGACGGGATGTTTCAGGCGGTCGAAAAATGAGCGACCGTCGAACGGCCGCCAACGTAGCCGGGACGAAGAGCTTCGACATGGTGAAATACAGTGCGGATGGCACATGTGTACTTGCTGGGGGAAAGAGCAAGTACATCTGTCTGTACGATGTTCAGTCGGGCGTCCTGATCAAGAAGTTCACGGTATCTGTAAACCTTGCACTGGACGGAACACAGGAATTCCTAAATAGCAAGCTTCTCACCGAAGCCGGACCAAGAGTTCTCATTGATGAACAAGGGGAAGAGTCGGAACTCGAAAATCGACGAGACCTCACTCTTCCAGGTGCGCAACGTGGAGAAGGTTCCCGCAAGACGCGACCTGCAGTGCGTGTACCTGCTGTAGCTTTTTCGCCTACCGGACGGGCATTTTGCGCAGCTTCAACAGAGGGCCTACTCATCTACTCTCTAGACACGGCATTTCACTTCGACCCCTTCGACCTTGATATCACAGTCACACCGGCGACCACGCTCTCCACACTCGCGCAGCAAGAATACTTGAAAGCACTTGTAATGGCCTTCCGGCTCAACGAGCGCTCACTTATCCGGCGCGTGTACGAAGCAACACCAGTATCAGATGTTCCACTCGTTGTCAAGGAGATGCCTTCTGTGTATCTGGGCCGACTCTTACGCTTCGTAGCCCTACAGGCTGACGAGTCCCCCCATCTTGAGTTCAACCTGATCTGGATAGAAGCATTGTTGGGTAAACATGGTCGCTGGATGAAGGACAACCGCGAAGGTCTCGAAGCAGAACTACGAAGTGTGGAAAAGGCAGTTAGGAGGATACAAGCGGAGCTGGCACGGCTCGCAGACGACAACATCTACCGGATAGAATACTTGCTTGCACAGCCGGTTGAGAAGGCAGGAAAAGCCTTGACCTTAGATTTCGGCGTTCGGGATGCAGACGATGACACAGACGAAGTCATGGTCGATGGAGAAGACGAAGGTGAATGGATGGGCAGCGAATAAGCCGCCTACCCGCGTATATGGCAGAATACCCAGCATTGATCCAATTACAATCCTATCAACGAACCCGGTTCGCGGCACGGATCTGCTGCCTCGATTCAAACGTTCCGCCCAACCGTATGTGTATTTTTGCGGGCCCTATGCACACGACACCTTTCGCGATCCTTCACCCTGTAGACCATATAGCTGTGGGCCTGTGGCGCATTGTGTATAGAGCTATCTGCCGCTATCAGATGAGGGATCAGGCGATAGAACTACCATCCCACGCATCCCAAACATGAAACAGCCCACAGGGCAAGTTTTCAATGTTTTCTGTTGAGCCTCATTACGCAGATAAAGCATTTGTTGTTGCATATATTTCGGAATTTGGTCGGCTTTTAGACACGCTATTGTGAAACATGGAATTTCGCTCTTCGAAACTGAACATGCGGCACCAGCAAAGCCGAGCCCGATGTCACAGACGCCGTCATCTCATCGTGCTCGTGTCAAGTTGACAGGTCCAGCATGGGGGTGATGTGCCGAAGCGCGTGAGGGTCCGAAGGTAGGCTGAGGCATAAAGCTTTCCCACGAGACCCAGGGAAATAAACCATGCTGAGCCGGAAACAAATGCTTGTTTCCACCACTCATCAACAGCGATTAACCCTTTACTGAATCCTGTCAGGATGTAAGGCGACATACGGAGTACAGGCATCGTCACTCAAGCACAAGCATCATACCTCACCATCTCAGTACGGAGTTAGTGCCATCGTGAACCCACTTCACCGTGGGTCTTCAGGAGCCAGTGAAGTTTCCATACGCGCCCATATCCACAATTTCCGCACGGAATTGTGAGTGTTTATAACTTGGGTGAAGGTAGGTAGTTCCAACTTCTCCTACTGCAGACTTCAATCGTCTTCTTCTTTTCTCTTTCCAGGATACAGGAGATCCGTTACTCTCATTTACCATTCTTGCAATCACTATTCTTTACTAAAACGCTGGGCGTATATTTATGTTCTCAAAATGTATTATTCATCTTCTTCTCTCCTAGGGCTAGCTGCAGCTATCTCTTCGGTCAGCGCTCATGGTGCTATCCTGCAGGCTGTTGGCGATAGCGGCACTAGCCAAGGCTTCTTGGGTGAGTTGATTCTGGTCCTTTCCAATGACCAACTACTAAGACATCTTCATAGTGGACCCGA
Source organism: Helminthosporium solani (assembly GCA_022560085.1). Classification (NCBI taxonomy): domain Eukaryota; kingdom Fungi; phylum Ascomycota; class Dothideomycetes; order Pleosporales; family Massarinaceae; genus Helminthosporium; species Helminthosporium solani. The sequence continues at coordinate 3,272 of JAFISD010000296.1, read as the reverse complement.
CGATCGCACGTAACTGCACAAACATCAGCCCTTGCCAACAAGATTCTGTCATCATTCGAGATGCAGAAATTACCCAAAATATTGTGAACGAGTGCGGTCGTACTCAGATCGGCGGAAACATCGATGTTGGTGAGCAGACCGAGGTTGAGCTGGCGGCTGGACGTATGACCCAGGTCTCGGCGGGTACCGTTATGAAAGTGACCATCCATCAAGTAGGCACTCATGTTCTGATCCAACTGTCATACACTAACGTCTTAGGTCAACGCTGATGGTGCCGGTCCCTACGAATGCGATCTTGATCAGACGAGCAATGCTGGCCCTGCCAACAACATTCCTCTCAAAGTCACCAACAACATCCCCGGCCAAAACGGCCTTTCTCAGGTCAAGGCACAAGCCTTCACAATCAACGTTCAGATGCCTAATAAAATGAAGTGCATCGGCGGTACGTGTTTCCCAGCTACAACACCTTTTTCATCAACTAATGATCACAACAGCCTCGACCGGAAACATCTGCACAGTCCGCTGCCGTAACAACGCCCTTGCCGGACCTTTCGGTGGCTGCTTTGCAGTCCAGCAAACCGACGCAAAAGGCCGCGGTGCCGACGCGCCTGCTGCCTGTAAGTCATTATTCCTTTCTTTGTCAAGCCCTCTACACATGGGCACACGACTCACATGCTATCCCTAGCCGTCACCACTGCGCAGAAACCCAAGGCAATTCAAGCCCAAATCCTGCAAAACCAAAAAGACCTGCCGGTTGCCATTGCTGCTAACCAGGCCGCCGGTGCGGCATCGGTTGCCTCTGCCAACCGTGACAATGTCGCCGGTGTGGCCGCAATTTCGGGTATGAGCCCCCTTCCGATTCTTTTTCTTATGCCTCGAATCTTCCACGTTTCTACTTCTCCTCCTGCCCTTTTGTCGTCGTTTTGAGCCTTACTTGGTATGAACATTTAGCTAACGCGTCGTCTAATAGCTCTTCTTGCTGTTAATCCTGCTCCAGCTGCTACTTCTGCTCCTGCTGCTGTTGCTGGAAATAATGGCAACGGTAATGGCAAAGCCAACGGCAAAGCTAATGGCAACGGCAACGGTAATGGCAAAGCCAAAGGCAAAGGCAAAGCTAATGGTAATGGTAATGGCAATGGTAAGAACAAGAACGGGAACGCAAATGGGGCGGGAGGAAACGCCGCAGCTGGCATTGCTAAAGGCAAGAATAATGGCAACGCAAAGGCAGGCAATGGCAAGGCGGCGAATGGGCAAAATGCGGGTGCCGCAGGAGGCAACAATGCGAACAACCAGGCGGCGAACGGACAGACAGCGGCCACTGGAAATGGCCAAGGCAATAACCAGGCAGCGAACGGACAGGCAGCGAATGGACAGGCGGCGAATGGACAAAACGCGGGTGCCGCAGGAGGCAACAATGCGAACAA
>JAFISD010000295.1:0-30464 GCA_022560085.1 Helminthosporium solani | reverse complement strand
TGGTTGTGTGTGGCTTAATAAACTCATGTTTAGTATGGCTTTTATGGTGTTGATGATCGTCACGCGACTCTGATCGTCACGCGCACAGACACGGTACACAATCTTATACGCCGAGATTTTCCCGTCTCTGTATTCTTGGAACCCCTCTTTCACACTGTCTAGACCCTTCTTAACACTCGTTGGGTTAGGTTTGATCTGACCGCTCTCAAGCCACGCAGGTAATTTCTCGAAAAACTCGGAAACAAGTTCGTGGTCCTCTCTATGTGCCTACAGTCACATCAGTCCACTGTTTGCGACGAAATTATATGTAGAGGAATGTAAGCACTTACCGGCCAATAGAATTTCCCATACCGATGGTCCTTGAAAAACGCTGTCCACACAAGCACGTCTGTAACCTTTGTCCGTTTGGTCACATTCTCTGTGTATGCTTTTCCTGGCCTGACTGTGCAGAGTACACCGCCATCGCCGTTGTCTTTGATGGCTTGGGATGCAGTCTCAGAGGACTTTTCATTGCCGATCGTGTCGAAGATGTACGTCAGATTAGGGGCTGCATCTCTAATCTGATCTACGACGTTGGGGTCTGAGTAGTTGAAGACATGTGTAGCACCGTGCTTTTTGACTAGATCAAAATTCCGCGGACTGCATGTTGTGATGATAGTGAATTTGTGAAGGGCAGCGATTTGCAGGGTGTAGAGACCTACACTTGCTGGCATGGATGTCAGCGTTACACTTGATCACACATGTTTTTCAAAGATAGTGTATTTACAGCTACCGCCCCATATAAGAACCGTCGTATCCTTCCCTTTCGTACGATCGATGTTCAAACAATCTTTGGAAAACAGTGCGAGCCACGCCGTAGCCGCCGCAAGAGGAACAGTCGATGCAGCGGCAGGAGAGATTGATGGCGGAACTTTAAAACTGATGCGTTGATCGGCTACTGTATATTCGCTGTATGCACCGAGGCCTTTGATCTCGCCTTTGAAAGATGAGTACACTTTTCCCCAACGCTCTACAAGCCAAAATGGGATACTCACCACCCCAAACTAGCCCCGCAAATACATCCCCATTAGCTGCACGTGTTACATCTTTCCCCACACTCTCCACTGTGCCAACAAAGTCGCACCCAAGAACCGCACCATCTCCAAAGGAATTTCTATCCAGGGATAGGACTGCATGAATCAGAACATGTCGCATTATTTAGATGTTTGGTTTACATACCATCTGTCGGATTCTGCGCAGCATGTGAGACCTTGATAAGCATCTGATGTGGTTCAACCTGCGGTTTCGAGAGTTTTTCTTTCGATAGAGTTGGTTTCCCATCCTCCTGCTTCTGCACAAGTGCTATGATGGAATCGGCCATGTTGTATGTTCGGGAATTAGTAGTTTATGCAGGACACTTGCCACTGTATAGTAGATATGGGGAAGTTGTGTGAGTAGAGTCCGATTGCGTGCAGAATGTGGAGATATGTGTTTACTTTTAACTATTTGATGTATTTGATTAATAAGACGAAGTTGAAGTGTATGCCCCGCTCCCACTGTGGGACGTCATAGACTACATGCACATCGTTTCCGAGTGTGATTCGGACCGTAAACATGACGAGCGAGAAGTTCAACATTAGAAGTTAACAACGAAAGAATCCACTATTCAATATAAGGTTGACTTATTCCATGTCACTTGTAGGTTTCTAGTTCTGTTAGCTGGAGTATGACTAGTAGTGCGAAAAGATGATTCTGGAATGAAAGTCAAGGTAATGTAGGCGGGCGTTGGACTAAAGCTCCATGAGGAGTCCAGTAATCATATGCATCCGTAGATACATCCGCGCCGCCCAGTTTGCTTTGGGAGGCTACTTTGAACTGCCCTCATTACTCGAGAGTTCGGACAATCCCTTTGAGAGCTCCGTGAAGATGTTGGTGTGCTAATCTTGGATACTGGAGTTTGGGTACCATCCGGAAGGCTCATCACGGTAGGCATATCATCGTATTATTGGCTCAGGCCCAGACCTACAGACCCCCATACATGGCGAAAGACGACAGTATTAGCACCAGAGCATTCACCAGCGCCCAAACAAAGGGTATCCACGTCGACATTTTAAAGTATCCCGCCTGATACACGCCGCCTAGCCTGCATACGTTAGTTCTCAATCAAAGACACTATCGCGACGCATCAATTCAACCTACAGTCCGCCAACCACGCTCCCCGCAATGAAGCCCTCAAGGCCGCCAATCACCAGGTATACAACAGGTGCGATCCATATAAGCTTCCAATTCCGCCACTGCACAGCGCAGGCCCACGCGGCGGCAACGAAGTGGACGGCACCAAAGAACATGATGGTCCATATCATGGTGAAGCGCCATATGTCGTTGGGGTTGTAGAGGTAGAAGCGCTCGGAGTTGTGAATGGGTAGCGGCCAGTAGAGCGAGGGGAAGTCGGGGGTCACATAGCCCTGAGGGGCGGCGCTATTGGCGCGCTGGATGAAGCTGGTGATGTGAGAAGGATGATGATGGTTGGGGGCTCATTGAGGGAGATGGGAGGCGCACCTCATATGGGCAGCATCGTCGTGTAACTAGCTAGGCCTTGAAACGCTTTGGTTCTCGCACGCGTACGTGAGGATGGGTTGTTGTGCAATGTGCAGTGTGAGATGGAAGATGTGACATGACGTTGCGGTGAGTGAGACCTAATTGAGGCTTGTGAGGAATCGTAGGGCTGAAGGAGCAGGGCTGGAGCTTTCCGAGTGCCTCGGTCCGCTGTCTAGTAGTTAGATACTGTAAATAGTCAACACCAGCCATCCATCACGTCGTGATATTGTACGAGGCAATGCAGGCCTACGGGGCGCATCAATCTACAATGGCGGACCGCCTTTTATCAACACTTCTGCGCTCTTTGCAAACATACACAGATCAGCAGGACACGCCGCGGTATGCATCGCCATCGCCATCACCATCACCATCACCACCATCATGACCCAGGCTGACAGCACCACAGGATACTCGGGACAGCATCTTCGTTGCTCACGACCCTTGGGAATCCGCATAACCTCAGTCTCCTGACGGCGCACATTCTCACAGCCCCCGCGCTCTGGGACCGTCCTGATGGCGTCCAAACTCCCCTCCGGCTGCTTTCCGTCTTCCACACAGCCGTGACCACCGTCGTCAATTACCACAACGACGTGCGCTACGGAAAAGCACCCGAATTGTTGCCCACACAGACGCCTATTGGGGGGGGCCTGTCACTGGACGATTGGATTCGCGCGGTTGTCGCGGGTGCCGATGACCGGAGCCAGCGGTGGAAACACCTCATCACTCTCGGAGGCTTGTTGATAGGCATCACGAGTCTAGAACAGCAGGGCATGGATCTATATTGGGCATCGAGTATGAAAAGGAGGGTAGAAGGCGCGTTGGTGCGGGCTGCGAACCTGGCGCTGGCCGAGGGAAGAGAACGTTCGGAGGCAGACGGGCTGGGAGGTCAGACCATTGCCCTCGTACTCAACCACGCCTTTGGATGCATTTCCGACGCAGAAAGAAGCCAAATCAGCTACGATCTACTTCTTCCTGTGCTCATTGGAACCGCATATTTCTCCAACGAGGGCTTCCAGTCGGCCTACTTCCTCGGTGGGCTGGATCTGGATGTTGCGCCACAAGGAGGAAGGCTTTGCTGGGACTCACGCTCAACGTCTTACCGACAGGTGGAAGCCATCATGGCCAGGCCGCTGTTGTCGTCTATGGGGCCTTTGTCACGACTCGTTGCCCACGCGGTTGAGAACATCAAGGACCCGTGGCTGATCCAAACCATGATGGACGATCTTGCCAGCTTTGCCCGCGCGCTCACAACCCAGTGGCGCCAGGTTAGGTTCTCCGAGATCGATCCCGCCGACGAGGAGGCGGCACTGTCCGACGAAGCATACCATAGAACTCTCCCGCTGCTATGGAAACTGCTCAAAACCGCCCTCTTCGCCACCACTGTCATTCTACGCGGCGTCTTCAATCGAGTGCTGGCCGACAGTGCTCTTGCCTCCGACGCAGTAGCACCCGCACTGGCATCCCAGGCCTTGCAAACCCTCCGTCACCTCTACTTCATCACAACAAGGCTCGATCATGCTTCTTTCTCGCAGCACACCTTCGTTTACCTCACCGCTATCGACATCCTCGCCGCCTACCCCATGCATGTCGACAAGTTCCTCAAATCCATTGCTCCTCAGCAGCTGGGCCAGATACCGCGCCACCCCCTTGATCGCATCTTGGATCTCTACTTCCTCAATGCTGCTGAACACTTTCCCCTGGTGCTTTCGCCTGCCACGAATGAAGATCTCCTCGTTGCATCAGCCGTCCCGTATCTTGCAGCCGGCGGGAACCACAACATGCTGCCTGTCTTCGAAGCTGCCCACAGTGTCATGCTTGCGGTACTATCAGCGCCTCAGTCAGCCGAGATAACTGCAAAACACCTTCCCTTCTACATCGACGCGCTCTTCAGTGTGTTTCCTCACAACCTCTCTCCCAGACAGTTTCGTCTGGCTTTCAAAACACTCATGCGGGTGACCGCACCGCCGTCCACATTATCTGCGACCCATCCCGATCTTCCCGCTACTTTGTTGGAGCTTGTTCACTTCCGCGCCCTAAACGCTCCGACACAACCGCTGCCGCCTGATGAGACAACCCTCGCGCTGCAGGGTTCCGACGCCCCGCCACCACCACTTTCAGAGCAAGCTGTGTTGGTCCTCACGCTCATAGACGCTTTGCCGTTTCTGCCAATCTCTCTTCTTGAAGAATGGCTGCCCCTGTGTGCCGATTTGCTTAACCAGATCGACGACGACATGATGCGCGAAGCGGTCAAAGCACGCTATTGGGAAGTACTTGTCAGCGGTGAAATGGATCCTGAGCGTAGTAGCTGTGCTGTTGCGTGGTGGGGAACAAGAGGTGGTAGGGAGTCCGTACTCTATGGACGTGAAAGCGGATTCGGGGACAAAATGATGAGTGGTGCCTTGCCACCAGGCGAACCGCTCAGGGAAAGCAAACTATGATCTACAGAATGATACTGCACACTCGTATAGTTCGGATTATCGCAGACGTCTGCGCAAATACCGCTCCGCGATCTTTGTGAGATGCAAGCGCGTCCAAGTTTGTTACTGATGAGACAAGCAAACAACAAGTCTAAGACAACTTACGCAAACGCATGGCTACTTCCCACTCCCCATCCCGCGGATTTCGAGCCAATTCTCTTATCAGAACGCAGTGTGACACGACCGTCGTCCCTCTCGCCCAGCCCAACCATACGATAATCGCACTGATATGGAGTACGATCGCTCTTTTAGATCTTACGACCGAGTACGAGATCGTTCCCCAACCGATCAGCATCGCAATGGCAGGCGCTTCTATCGATCGCGATCGCGTCAACGCGTACCCTGGCAGCTATCCGATTCGCCGTCTCGGCATAGCAGAAACACTCTTGAACGAGATGCCCATCAAAAAGTCGATGTGACACTACCCAAGAATTTTCCTAAACCACTTACATGTTTCTTCTGGTTCACCAACGGGCGTTGTAGCAAGCGGGATCAAGACTGTGCTTATGCGCACTGGAATACGGGACATTTGGCCGGATCGCCTATCACTGTCTCAGCGAGCTCGGGCACTGGTATGCATCCCCACAATTCCCGCTCTCTATATATATTACAAGATGCTCTGGGCTAAGAGTTATTACCAGGGAGCGTAGCTGGCAAAAAGGCTCGAGATCTTGCCTCCGACACGTATAGACCAGCTTCTGAAGAAGACATTGAGACGAGAGAAGCTGCACTGAAGCGGAAGGAAGAAGAATATGAGCGCAAACAAAAGGAGCTGGCTGATTCGAAGCAGCTGTTAGAGACGAGAATGCGAGCGAAAGAGGCTGAACTTGAGAGTAGGGAGAAGGAAGTCGTTGAGAAAGAAAAACTCACAAAATCCAACAATCCCGTAGCAGATTGGGTGTGTGCAAAGTGTGGCAGCGATTGTGAGTTTGTTCCAGCTTTCAACGCTATTCACTGACTAACGCTTGAAATCATCAGGGCTATCTTAATGTCATCATCCTTCGTCGCTACCTGCGTTAGGGTTCTACTGATAGTTTGATTGTCGACCATACTATTGCCGATGGGGTTGATATACTCAAGGTACCATAGCTCACTCAGCGCTGTTTATGCCACTGAGCTCTTACATAAAGCCTTTGGTATCGTCTATAACTTAATTTGATCATCTTTTCTGCCTCTGCCAATGATATTGCCACCAGACTTCTGGTACCAACACCTGAAACACAACCCAATAACACGACTGCATCAGGTCCAACCGACCGAAGGATTATATGTAGCATTGTGAACCCTTTCATCTACCAGTACGTTAGGCCCTGACCCTTCCTCTTCAGGCCAGACTTTTCTCTCGCCGGTTCGTTTGGTCTGTCAATGCGAATGACACAAGTCTTGGTCTGAACACACAAGTTATCAATCGGGCCCTTTTTTGGTTTCTGTCACCAATGCAAGCGGCCTTTTACATCTACACTGCGTCGAGAACACATTAGTGTACGCACCAGCGCTTAATTACGATCTTCTATTGTCGTTCCGTCGTGTCCGAGTCAAACGACATGTTATTGATCTCTCGGTCATCGCACGGGGCGTATAAGCCTACCTCATCGTGGATTGGTAACGTTCCAAGCGAAAAAGTAACGTTCCAAGCGAGAGCCCGGAATGTTTACTTACGACACAGTTCCTGAGCTCGGACCAAATTAGCACAATTCGATATCGTGCCCGGACATCTATAATAGCGTGAAAAGAAGAAAAAATGAGGCAAGATGAGACATTTGGGCAAAATACGTATCGGTTGTCGAGCATCGGACTTGCATTGCGATGCCGTCATGAAGGGTGGTGTTATTGAAGGTAAGCAATTACCCTTCAGCGCTGCTTGTTCTTATCTTCAATCCATTTACCTCTAAGCTCATATCGCACCCACCATCCCTGGATCTTTCTAAGACGCACGTCTAATGGGAAAAGAATGAGATGATGGACACAGTTGCGTCAGTTTGCTAAGCGATCCCGGTCATCACATAAGCAAAGAGTATGGTGTGCTCGTTGAAGATGAAGGATTCCGTTTAAAGGGCTTACACAATCTGAACCGCTCATTGCTTAGGTGTAGTGATTTATATTGTAATGAGTCTTATAGTTATGTGTCTCTTTCTGATAAATCCGTTAATGTTCCATCGCAAGTATCATCTACGAATCATACTGCCCTTTGTCGCTCACTACCCTACGCAAAAAGCCTTCTGTAGATTCAATTTTCCTCAAGATCCTCCAACGTGTATTTTAACCCGCTGCTTCACGTTCTTCCTGCACATCGGACACTTGGTAGGTCTTGCTGGATACGTTCCATGCCTAACCGGCACCACTACATCCGCACACCACTTACACATGCACATGTGTCCACACGGCAAGACGGCAATATCTGCAATCTGAACATAGCATACCTGGCAAGCGAGACTCTTTGTCATTTCGTCGTCGGTCAGGGGAGGCGGGCGGTCGGGAGAGTCGAGTGTCTGGAATGGTAGTGGAGCGAGTTGACGAGCGCGATGCAAGAGGTCGTTGGGCATTTCTAAAGTTGTCATTATGTTGGGGGTAATGGTGGAGGATGCTACTGTTGGCGCCGTGCGGGTGGAGTCTTCGCGATGGAAAAAGCGGAGCCAGGATGTTAGCTGTTCGGTAAAGTCGGCATCATCGTCAGAAAGAAAGGTTCCAAGGTCTGGATGTCGCTGTCTTTGTTCCGAATTCGAAGTAGTTGGAGATTCATCTTCTCGCTGTCTTGGTGTGGTTTGAGCTTCTAGGTCTGCTCTTATGTCTTCTAATTGTGTTCTCATGTTCTGCAGGGCTAACACATCTGGTAGCGCTGACGGAGCTGACTCGTTCATGACGCCCCATACTATCTGATCATCTATTTCGCGGCGTTGTCGTGCGGTCATGCCTTCTGTGGAGGGTGCTATTGTGTTGCCGCTCGCGCGAAGCTCTTCGGCTTGGAGGTACCGGGCATCTGCACGGTTAAAGATGACAGAGAGTGGCGATTCGTAGTCTTCACGCTCAATGTCTTCTCTTGAGCCGAAGACGCGTTGGAAACGGTCGCGAGCTAGTTGAAGGCGGACTTCTGTTCGAGTTAAAGGTTGTAAGTGGGCCACGGGCTCATGATGCGGCACTTCTCCCCCTTGTTGTGGTCGTTCGGCTGATGATGTTTCATCGTCCGATATACCAGCGAGTAAACTGTCCAACGCGTCTTCGATGCTCTGCTGTGGCTCTTCTGGTCTTGCTTCTTCGGACGTCAATCGCCTCCTTCCTATCCGGTTCGCCGGTCTTGAAGCATCGTTGACTACTCCATCCCTTAGTTCGGCGAGTGTCCGGGGTAAAAACCCTGGACTGACTTCACGAAGTGGTTCTCCAATGACAGCAATCCGACACTCTGCCCCGGTAGAAGATCTCACAATTCGATAGCCCTGATGGAATTCGAACCAGCGCTCGAGGAATTCGGTCTGATCTGGTATATCTGGGATTTGTGTCTGTGAAGCTTCGAGAGGGGGTTCTGTGGTGACGAGGCGGTTGTTCCAAAACTCTGCATGATTAATTGTCAGTGTCAACGAGGCGGATGTTGTCGGGATAGCCTGGATTAGGGAGGATAGTCAAGAATCAACGGTCCTTAGTACAATTAACTTACCCTTACAAAACCAACAATAGCTCTGCCAGCGCGTTCCTCGCTGCACGAAACCTACACCATCGATATAAACGCGATAAAGGCGTGAGTGTGTGCGTTCATCAGCACATGCACAGCAGTTCGGCGTTGACGTCAATCGGCATGATGTGGCGAGTTTATGGGGGCAATGTGCATCTAGACGCGGACAATCAGCAGTGAGAGTTCCCATTGTGATATTCTATTCGAGTCTACAGTGAACGAGCTCAGGCATCGAGGTGTCAAAGGTGAGGTTGAAGGTGGTATGGCTATGTTAGTTAATTAATATCGACAATGAGCTATTGTACATATGTAGTTAGATAGATCAGATGGTCCATGCTTCTACCCCACATGCCGCCACTATCCTCAGGTATCTACAAAGTACAACAACTAATGAGCATTTGACGAGCCACAGCCTCAGCCACAGTACCAAGTATATAAACCTTGAGTAGTGATCTATATAGTACTAATATCGACTGTACAATCTGTACTCACTGTATCGTCTCTTTGTCACATTTCTTCGACGTAGGTCAAAACACCAAATAACAGTTGTCGCCCAACACTGCAACCAGGCAGAAGCATTCCCAAAGATGAGCACACCAAAACACTCCTTCACCCTTTCCGGAACATTCGAAGATCAACCCATCCCTTACGATATCCCACTCCATATCCTATGCGAAGACCTCACCAAAGATGATGTTCTCAACTTCCCCGCCTTCAAGGACTGGTTCACACGCACTCTGAAGAACTTAGCACTCCAAGATGACCCCGCCCACACATTCCACTCCAAGCCTCTACAACTCCAGAAAATCGACGCCGAATCAGTTACCTGGTTTCAAAAGGGAAACAAGCGATCTGTCGGCTTCTTGAAACTTCAAGCTCAAGTGCAAAACTTCGTCGAAAAAGAAGACGAAGCCGTGACCGCAGAGGAGAGGAAATTAAGAACATGGGTTCCAGGGGCTGTTTTCTTAAGAGGTGGAAGCGTAGGCATGCTGGTACATTTTCTTTGCTCCATCTCTCCTCTCCTCTTCTTTCCCCCCCATGCTCCCACAAACACCCCCTGCCTCTACCTTGAAAGCAAGAAACAACACTTACCCCCACCCACCAGGTACTCATCAAACCCCTCGACCCAAACGCCCCTCACACCCCCATCCAGGAAACCTACGCCATCCTGACCATCCAACCCCGCATCGCCGCCGGCTCCCTCGCCTTCCCAGAACTCCCCGCCGGCATGCTCGACGGCTCCAAAAACTTCGCCAACAAAGCCGCCAACGAAATCTACGAAGAAACCGGGCTTCACATCTCCGCAAAAAACATGGACAATATGTCCAAAATAGCCACCGCCTCCACAACCCTGGATCCCTCGAAGTCAACTCCTTCTGGCTCGGACGCCGCCCTCGCAGAGGATATAGCGAATTCAATGTATACCTCTCCTGGAGGCTGTGATGAGTTTCTCCCCCTGTTCGTCTGCCGTAAGCGTATGACGCGGTCGCAGCTTGAGAAACTGAGGGGGAAGGCGACGGGGCTGAGGGAGGAGGGTGAGGTGATTACGCTTAAGGTTGTGCCGTTTGAGGAGCTGTATAGAGAGGGGGGGAGGGATGCAAAGGCTCTGGCGGCGCTGGGGTTGTATTACAGTTTGATGGATAGAAAGGAGGTGGGTGAGGATGGGCAAGAGAGGGCGGTACTGAAGGAGTGGAGGGATGAGTTGGATAGTGGGGATGAGGAAGAAGCTCCTAGGGAGCGAAGGAAGAGGGAGGAGGCTGATATCTAGACTGGGAGTGATGATGGGGCGGAGTGAGTGTCGAGGGTCCGTGTGAGACGTTTCAGCATGGTTACAAGGGATTGGGTTTTATAGATTGAATGTTACCGGGTGTGACATATCCATGAGCGATGTAATAAAAGATCCAAGGCTTTTAACCCCACGGATGATATGCTGTATACACGGAACGCCGCGCTTCACTATAGACTAAAATCGATAAATCAAACGAAACTCGATTTGACAGTCCTTTATCCTCTCCAATACTGCATGAAGTCGTGCGCCCAGTCAATAACCCCAGCCAACCGATCCCCGCCACTCTCTTCCACCAACTTCTCCCACTCTCTTGCCGCCTCGCCTTCACTCTTCCCAAGCCACATCCTCATCTCCACCTTCCTTACACTACCCTCTCTCTCCACCTTGATATCCGGAATATTCGCCTCCCGCATAAGCGCAAACAGGTTCAGTAATAAACTACTACTCTTCCTCAACGTACTCCAAGCCGTGAAGCTATATTCCTTGAAGGCTAGATAATTGGGATGATCTGCGCCGCCCATACCTTCAATCATTTCACGACACAGTTTCATAGAGGGTGCATAAGGCTTTGGATCGCGACCAAGGATGTAGCCGAAATCGACGTGGAAGAAGGCGCCATTGGGTGAAATGAGAAGGTTGTCAAGATGTCGATCACCGACGCCGAGGAGGTAGGTTATCACGCAGTAGCCTGCGCAGGATTTGATGAAAGTTTCCATGGCTTCTTTGCGGACTCCAAGGGGGGCTGTGTCGTCGGGATTGTTGGCGCGGAGGTAGGCTAGCAGAGAGCCTTTATGTTTTTGAACGGCAGCGGCAAGAGACAAAGAAGGTATGAATTGAAAGGCACCGGCTGAGGCCGAAGTTGCGAGGATGCGGTACGGGGTCAGTTTCAAGTCAAGGTTCTCTCTTTTGAGCAATTGGTCCATGAGGGTGATGATTTGGATTACGAGTTGATCTTGTCGGAGGTCATCGCCGGTTTTGAAGATGATGGGATATTTTGTATTGGATGTGGTGCGGAAGTTTAGCACCATAGGTAGGAGTGAAGATTTGAGGACATTGCAGTCGTCAGGGTATACGCCAGTGATCATGATGGATGGATCGAGGGGTAGTGGTAGAGGGTCGAAGTTGACTAGCTCGTTGCGTGGGTCCGAAATGGCTTTCTTCAGACGTTCGATCTTTGCCGGTCGGTCGCCGCCACCAAAGCGAACGTCTTTTGAAATCTTTGCTAGAACGGTGAGGAGTTCGCCTTGTCGGCGAAACGTCTTGCGTATTTCTGAGCCCTGGGGTGTCTTTTCCAGTTCGGCCATGAAGTCGTACTCGACTTTGGCAAATAGCGCACGGTGCTCTGGTGCTTGATCGCTACTCATGTCACTTATTTCTACCATCAGATACCAGTGTAAGAAGTTGCCCAGGGTGAAACTATTAGCTGCCCGGGTGACCAGAAAGCGCGCGAGGGACGAGTCATCGCCTTCACCTGCGGCTTCGTATTTGAGTGCCTGCACAAGCTGGAGGAGGTAGAGCTGCAATTCGTCATCGCCAGCTTGCTTGAGGCGTTCGACTGCGTAGCTCCGGACGACAGGAGCGTCGTTCTGAGGACCGAGCAGTTCGAGCGCCGAGGCAACGTCTTGATGAGCCCATCTCTCAAGCAAAGGTGTTGCCTGTCGCGCTTCTCGTTCATTCTTCCAATTCACACACTTGACAAACTTGGTAAGGGCGCGCTTGTCACGTAGGAGGTAGTATCTGAACTTCCATATCTCGTCGCGCTCGTGCGAAGTAAGCTCTTCCAACGGCCCTTTCGCCATCGCTTTGTTCAACTTGTCGCGAACGATGACGTTAGGCTTCCTGTCACGGTCGAGAGAGTCTGTCTGCTGGCTGCGGCCTAACTCTCGGTGCTTGTCCTCGGCAGGATTGACCTTCCGCCCAACTTCTGGATCGTAGATGCGGATCAGTCGTCCGGCATTAGCATCACCATAGCCTGTACCTATACCAGGACCAAATGAGACTTCTGGCGGAGGACGTAGTTGAATCTCGGAGTCGGCGGGAAGCCTGATGTCGGAAACAGGCGGAGGCGGATACTCAACATCGGTAAACACGATGGAGTGGTCGAACCGTGGGAGATCAATGTCCAAGTAGAAGAGCTCTTCGGACGGTTCGCCTTGGTGTCCATTCGTCCCGTTTGAGCCGAGTTTGGCGCCCCGGTTCAGTGCTGCAGCTTCTGCTTTGAGCGCCTCATCTTTGATTTTCATCATCTTTTTGAACACTAGGCCGTCCAGCCACTGGTTCTGCGGGATCTCGCCCATTTCTTGCTTCTTCAGGAGCTCCTCCAGCCGCTGCATCTCGGCGATCTTGTCGTCGACGGTTTCCGTATGCACGATGTCCCTCCTGCCCTTTCGCACCGGAGGGATTACCCAAGGCGTGGTGGTGTTGGAGAGACCGTCGGCGGCCTTGAAGCGATGCAGGCGGCATCTCTGGCGGCCCTTCTGCAGCGTGTTGTCCTTGTCGAACAAAGGTATCGTGGTGCCGCCGAAGGGTATGGCATGCTGATTCGAGTCCCTGTCCTCGGCCGGAGACAGATCCCACACGGTTATGGCAAGCTGGGCAGAGGCAGGGAGACTGGCGTAGGTGATGGGCAGCGACAGCCACTCGTTCCACACTCGGGCGTTCTTGAATGCCTTGTAGGCCGTCTGCACGGGGACGGTGAGCGGCTTGCTGTCAGCCCAGATCTGTGCGGTCACAAAGAGCTCCGAGTAGGGGTTGATGTTCGATGCGCGGTGACGGAGGTCTGGCCGATTCAACAGCACCGAATACGGCACGGGTTTCTGATGGCCATCAAGGCGGTCACTGGGCAGGCTTAGAATCGAGAGCACGAACATGCCGGGGACACGTATTCAAGCTGCAGGGCTTACATGCGCACATGGATAGAGAGATCGTTCAGGTCGGTAGAGGTAGCAAAGTGAAAGGCGTCCATGGCGCGCTGGTCCGTTTGCTACCGTATGCCATGAGCATAGGCAGACGACCGACCGCAATAGGGCAACCAAAAGGGCGTTTGCTTGCGGCGAATTAATGCTAGTTAATGATGAAGAGATGGAAAAAGGTCCACCACCCAAAGTAAGTTCCGAAGTAAGTTCAGCGACGCCGTCACCACACTGATCACAACTGACGACGCTGATGACGCTGAACACTACTCACTGACTGACTGGAATAGCGACATCACCAGTGATAGCGACAGGGGTACGCGCCCAAACGCAGACACGTGACCGGGTGGACTCGGCTTGGCATACACGCATGTACATCAACCGTCGCACCTTCCTGGCGATATCTACGCGCTAATTAATCAGTTGCTCCTGCCGCGTCGTTGGTTCGCTCTTTCCAACTCGTCCAGTCGCCTTTCGCTACAACACCACACTTCACCCTCTTTCAGCCTTGCGATGGCCAGATTGAATACACGCGCATCGGCTACTCCTGTCGTCCGCTCGTCCACCGAAGACTCCCTCTATCGTGATCCGACGCCCCTCTCTCGTACCAATGGAGGTAGCACAGCGCGACAGTCGTCCTACTCCGTGATGAGTCCTGCCCAGTCTATGAACTCGGACAAAGAGAACGACATACCCCCGTCGCGCGAGCAAACACCACAACCGGGCAGCAAAGGCAGGTCCATGACCAGCAAACGCGCTCAACGCCTGCCAACACCCGACTCAGGTTCGACGTCATCCAACAATGCAAACAAGCGACGGCGCACCGATGACTATGCTTTCGCCGGCTCTGGTGTTGGCAACACAGAGGTCTACGAATATGGCGCCGAAGACAATGGTCAGGAGGAGGATAGTCAAGCCCCGCCCACACCTGCAGACGATGAGGACGAGGCGTTGAAGTACTACAATCCGGACCAAGATCCTGAACTACGGCGCGCCCTGATCGTAAGCATGAACGCGCTCGGTCGCGAAATTGATGGTAAGAAGCCCCCAACCGCCACTCGAATTATTCTGACCAAATAGACGACCGCGACGAGCTGATTGCGGGCACTGGCGATCAAATCATGACAAAAATCACCAGACTGAACCGGAACATGGGCAAAGTACGCCAGACGGCTGATGCCGCAATAGACTCGCTTTCTCTCATGAAAATGGCCAATATAACGGGAAAGCGGCAGAACCAATGCAATCAGATGCGTCCTGGCGTTGGCATAGACCTTGATCAATTCGTCTCCAAATGCATGTACTTCATGAGGGAAGGTCACGCCCCAGCTACCAATGATTCTACCCCTACTCAAACACGCAATCGCCGCCAGACACAACATGCAGACGGGGACGATGAGGATGGGCCCGACGAAGTGCTCGATTGGGCTTTCCTTGGCCGAAACGTTTGCTTCGTCAACAACAAGCGGCCTCCTGTATCGGGTTTCCTGCTCGGTCCTCTTTCGCTCCAAAGGCGTACTCGCACTGTCCAAGCTAGACGTGCCAAATCCCAGCGTCAGCCACTTGGCCCTGCTACACGGCCACAGGAGCTCCGCCAGGAAGACATAAGGCAGTCAGAGAATACAAATTTGACCTACTTGGTCAAGGGGATCAAGACACGTCTCGCAGAGCACATAAATACTGGATACAAAAAGATCGAGGCCGAACTGAACTCTTTCGATGGCAATGTCGACGACGAGGACGTATTTGCAGCTTGCAGTCGACATCGCGTGTACATAACTGAGAATGGCTACCCCGCACTCTCCTTGTTCGACTTTACAATCAATCCTGACTCGTTCGGCCAAACTGTTGAAAATCTTTTCTATGTTAGCTTCCTAATACGCGAAGGAAATGCCCAGGTCCACATCGACAAAGACGGACTTCCATTACTCAGTACGTAAATCAAATGTTTGTTTATTCTTTTTGGCTGATGAGACGTATAGCTCCCGCAGTCTCCCGGAACGTCGAGGAACATCGTCAGCATGATATTCAGAAGCACCAAGCCATCTTTAGTATCGACTTCCCAACCTGGAGAAATTTGATCGATGCCTACGACATCGCCGAACCACTCATACCACACCGTGTAACTGAGGAGGCTAACATTGCTCCTGGCGGTTGGTACGGTTAAACATCAATCACATGGACTGCGCGCATCGTCGCTGCTTTCGCTCTTGTACTATGCATTATGTACCGGAGACCCCGACACTCATTTCTATCATTCAAATCTCTTATCGCTTTCTTGGAGGGCATCCTTGGGGTTCCGCAATATTGTTTGACCTCGCATTTTGCAACCTTGGGGCTCAAGTTCTCCTAAGATATTCAGTTCTTTTTATACCGCTTTTGATACCCAGATCTATTTCTCAGTATCCGACAGAGGCCACTTGGTATCCATATCGATGGCACGTCAATAAAATAATGACATCAATATTTTTATCCTCCCGTTCTTGCTTCTCTCATGACGTGATGTGATACTAACCGTCGAATCTAGACTCTTAGTTGGAAAGACTCTATACGCATGACGAGTTCAAGTACTCTAGCGTCTTACTAATGCTTCGGGACGCTACTCCGTAGCAATGTGCAACCCACTGCCGATGCGTTTTGGGCTCTGTTCAGTCGCAGATCTACCTGCCCAACGCGCCAAGCTCTCCGACCTTGGGGCATTGGGTAGGTACGGAGTTTTCTACGACCAATCCGGCTACTGTAGGTTGGTGAGACTGTTCAGGGCCGTAGATGATAAACAAATACGTGTCAGTATCAAATAGTCCATAACGTCGTCTTTTCGGCAGCTCTACGCTGAGTGGAGATGCCAAGGCCTTTGAGCCAATAAGGTGGTAATCTACTTCGTATACGCTATTTAATAGATAACTGCCCAAGTAGCCCCCCCTCGCCCCCGCTTCTTAGAACTCCATAGATTGACTTAAACTATAGTTTAGCTATCTATCTATACATAGTCACGTGATAGTCCAGAGCTTAGTGGTAACGCCACCCAACTCTAATAACTAAGCTTTTTCACTATAATCCGCTATAATTCACTATGGTTCACCATGATTCACCATGATTCACTATGATTCACTACGATTCACTATAATTCACTATGATTCACTATGATTCACTATAATTCACTATGATTTACTATAATTCACTATGATTTACCATGATTTTCACTGTGATTTACTATGACATACGTACGTGATCTAGTTGCCGTGGTTGCTATAAGGGAGGATAGTTATCACGGATCAGGTGTATCATGGTGATCCAAAGGAGGCGAGAGTAACTGGTAATCAGCTCTGTATTGTACACTCTGGTGATCGCTATCTACGAGCAGAGAGCTCTAGTTTATATCTCCAGAGTCAACTCTACTATTTAGTAATACTTGGCTATAAACTACCAAGTTTGGTGTAGCAAACTGACTATACCAAACCGATTACTCAACAAGCTGATTCACCAAACAACTAATCACAAACCACCCACGATATCACACGTGAAAATAGTAGTTGCTTATATGCTACGCTCTATTTATATACTAAAACATATGAATACTTCTCAACCATAGGAGCTTACTCTATCACGATGCCGGTCATGATATTGATAATAATACTAATTATGTTACGAATCATGTTACCAATCACATTACCAAGCACGTAGTTGCTAGCTAATTGATTTCTCAGCGTTTATTTTTGACTGAATAGGGCCTCGAACTACTCCACTCACTTCATAAACACACCTAGCAGGCGAATCTATGACTAATGAGCTAGCTACCGTGTTCAGCCAAGGACTATTACTCCGTACTAAGGTGTGTTACCTAGCAGCACTTGCAGGATATTCACCTTGTGCTCTTGATAAAATTCAAAATGACGATAACTGGCTGTACAGCATAAACAGTAGTTACGTACGCACACAGTACGGCATATATCAAGTAGGCACTAGGTTTCAACCAGTTTTTAGCCTAATCACCTAGGCCTGATCGATACTCAGCTTGATCACGTATATAGCTAGATAGCTACCCTTCTCTTTGAAGGGCGTCTCAATTCGTCTTTGTCTTCGTACGTACAGATTGCGGCCGCCCCCTGTAAAGTCTATCCAACAATAACAGCACTGCCTCCGCACTTGAAAGAATAGTTTGTGATATATCCGTATATGCGAGTTAAAGCCATAGCAAGGGATACCTAACCTGCTAACCTCTCCCTTTCTAATCCCCCACTTTCCAACCATTCATCCACCCATCTGGCCAAGTTTCCTTAGATTGCAACCCAACCCAGGTCAACCCCGATCTTCCAGATCTCGAATATCAAGATTTTGGAAACTGTCGACACCATGGGAAACATCAACAATGCGAACAGCTCCGTAATGAATGTTGGAATCGTTGGAGCGGGCATTGCAGGGCTCGGCGCCGCCGTCGCGCTTCGTCGCGCAGGCCACAATGTCGAGGTATTTGAGAAGAGCTGTTTCAAAAAGGAAATCGGAGCTGCCATTTCGATAATGCCGAATGGAAACCGAGTGTTGCGGCGATGGGGGTTTGACTTTGAGAAAGCGAGGGGTGTGGACTTTGGACAGTGGCGCTTCGTCAATGCGAACACGCTTGACGTTATAGCACATCACAGTTTTGAAAAGGTGGAGAAGCAGTTTGGTGAACGCATGTGTTCGTATCATCGTGTGGATTTGCATTCTGGGTTGAGAGATTTGGTGGAGCGGTATGGGGCGCACATTAGGCTTGGGACAGAAATTGTCGATATTGAGCCTGAAGAGGGTGTTGTGGAGATTTCGGGTGGCCAGAAGGTGAAGAAGGACTTTTGGATTTTGGCGGATGGGTGTCATGTAAGTTGGCGTATTTGCCAATGTGGCCCGAATGGGCAGGGTCTTTCGAATTACCTATACTAATCAGTCCTCATAGACACCGTTCCTCCCAAAAATCACGGAAGAGGATATTCCAACGGTAAAGATAGGAAAATCGGTATATCGCTGGCTCGCTCCCCTCGACAAAGTCGTCGAGCACCCAGATGCCGCGAAGCTATGGAACGACCAACCCGTCGGCATCTGCCATCTGATCAACGACAACATATCCATCATGACATACCCATGTCGCGGTGGGACACTCCTAAATTGCGCACTCTTCCACGACACCCGGCCCGAGGAAGGTGACAAAAACGAATGGGATTCCAGCACCTCTCACGAAAACGTCCTCGACGTGCTAGAAGGCTGCCACGACATGGTCAGAAACATCCCCATGATAGCAGAAGACGTCAAAGTATACACCGTAACGCAGCGACCGCCAAGCTCCAGAATCGCAAGAGGGAAAATGCTATGTATTGGAGATACTACTCATCACATGCTTCCTACACATGCCCAAGGTGGATGTCAAGCACTAGAAGACGCCGGCGCTCTCGAGATCTTGTTTTCGCTACCTGGCTCGATTTCAGCCTCCACTACAACATCGACTGCGACCTTCAAGCACACGCCTAGACACCTTGCTGACCGTCTCAACTTATTCAAACTCCTTCGTCTCCCCCGTTCCGCAACCACGCAAATCCTTTCTTCGACGAATCCACGCTTCACCATGGCGAATCTCGACACGAAAATAAAAGAGATTAGGGGATTTTATCAGGGTGAGTTGCCGAATTGGCCGTTTGGGGTTAGGAGCTTCTCGGAGCCGATATGGGAGTTTTTCTTTGGGTATGATGTCTTTGAGGAGGCAAGTAAAGCGGTTGCTTTGCAAGATGAGTTGAGGGGTAGGACGGATGGGGAGGAGGAGGGGATGCTAGAGATGAAGCTGCCGAAGGATTGGAAGTGGTTTGGTGAGTTTAGTGAGGAGAGTAAGTTGAAGAACTGTATTGTTGAGGGAGTTCCTGGGAAATGATAAACAGTGGGTTGACAGTAATCTGATTTATCGAATGTATTGGGCGGTGTTTTTTCTTGGTGGAATAGCGATATATTCTTGTACAAACGGATAGCTACTGTCTCCTCTAGTGTTTACTTTTATTCAAATTGAACAAGCGCGTATTCACAGCTAAACTCCACATCGACATTGTTCAGCTAGGAAGCGCAAAAGAGTCGATGTTCTAATTTGGATTTTAACTTGATCGCGCGTGGTTTTCATTTCAATCACGTCTTGGCAGCTTGAGCGCCCTCTTACCACACACATCACGAAGCGCCTCTCTCGTCATCATCATACTTTTCAATGACACCAATGATCCATTTCCAGAGCATCTCGATACATCTTCATTCGGAAAGTATCTAAATCTCTGCAAGGCCATAATCCTAGCAGAGGACCTGGTGCGGTATATGGGCCATTTTATCTTCCGTTGACAGCTTCAGGGAAACGATGAGTGTGTTTACGAGTTTAGATGCATCTTTGTGGTAGGATTGGTCATCCAAGTACTTGGTAGTGTAGAGCAAAAACGAGATGGAGGGCACTGGGATAACTTACGTGATGAGATGTACGGTTCATCGATAGGATGTCAGGTTTTAGTTCTAGTCTACTACTACTCTTGAATAGTCCCTGTGGCCTTAATAGTGAGAAGAGAATACTAGATTCACACCCTTGACTGTTGAGTTCCGTAACAAAGGCAAACTTTAGGATAGTGGAACAAAGCGGTCGATTACTCGGTTGTTACAACCTCGGCTTCTTTAGTTAACAGATTCCTCGGTTGGAGATTATCATAGTTGTACTTCGACTATCTCAAGTGATACTACGACCCTTCTCCTTATCGAACATCATATGTGGTAAGCAAAGCGATTGGAGACAGGCAACTAAGCACGAGAGAGAACTTTAGATTTATAACGATAGTTTCTATACTATGTCGCACTGATCGATCTAAGCCATCTTATATGAGCAGAATCCGGAAATTGAAACGAGCCTTAGTAGTACCCGATGTGAAAGTCGAACGTTGAAAAATTGCGACGTGAGGGAAATCTACGGCCTGTCAGCGTATACACCAACCTTACAATAGTTGTCCGAACATACATAACATGTGTTGTAGCAGATAATCTCAATCTCCAGGCTCATCCGTACCCTTCCGCCGCTCCATCTTCAACCAGAAACCTCCACTAGCCCCTAATATTCCACCGAACCCGCGCAATGAAACAACGCCATCAAACAATCATCTGACGTTCCACAAAGTTCTGCCGAAGAAACGATACCTGCCCAACCACAATCACCCTCAATGTCTTCACCAAAACTTAGCTCCTGTCCTCCTCCTCTCAGCGTTCAACAGCTCCAGTTGTTCTCGAATCCCCTTCAACTCATCTCGTTGCTTCTGCTTTGTATCTTCCAGCAGTCTCGCATGCTCCTTCTTGAGTTCCACGAACTCTTCTTCTAGCTTCTCGTGCCATGGATAGAGGACAAAGATCTGAAAGCACAAAGCCGAGGAACCAATAACGAAGTTTGTAAGGGAGAAGCCGCGCGTAATCAACATGGCGAGTGATTTTTTTTTCAAGCGTCGATTATTGTTCTGGATGTTACAACAGGACGGAAATGCCTTGTATCGCGTGAGGCCGTCAGAAAGACCAGGACTGAGCAAACACGAAATCAGGAAGTGAGGGAAACCAAATAACAAAAGAAAGGAATGAAAGGAATCGCGTGTGACAACCTGGGGGATAAGTTTTAGCGCGGGCCTTAAAATAAGTAAAACAGGCTGGGTAAAATCCGCTTACTTAACCATTCGGGTTTCCGTGTTTTTCCATGGGCTTGACTGCTTTCAGGCGATTGTGACGGCCGGGCCGAGGTAACGGTGCATTATGTGATGCCGTAAATGGGAATGTGGCGCAGGATGAAAAAATTTGAGTGTTCCAGTGTTGCGGAAAAAGACGCAGGATAACTGTAACGAGTACTTGTAGACTAGCGCACTAAAGCAAGGTACCGATTCCACCCAACTTGAGATCCACATGTCAACCCAAGGCTGCATGTGACATTCAGAGCTCAACCTCGCATGTACGTGGGAATCTTGGTGATATGGCGAGAAGCTTCTTGAACTTGAGGCACTGTACTGGTAACTACTCTGTATGTATAGTATGGAGTAGCTATATCAAGTACTATAGTAGTCGGCAGTGTTCAACAAAACGACCCACTCCGTAGTTATCGACGATAGAATGTCTTTGTGTAACATAAGATGTTTGTCTCCGCTGCCCATGATACGGAGTACACGGTAAAGTTTGATCCTTCTACGTGGTGCTACGTGTGTAGCCTACCGCAGCTTCATGTATGCATGTCTACCACTGTAAGGAGTATCTACTACTCCGTATTCCGTACTGCGAACTCCTTTCTATTGTCTATCGACGTCCAACCGAAAAGTTGACAACCCTTGAACGCCCTTGAACGAGCACGCGACCCACATTTTTCGCTCAAATCTCCGCCTCGGAACACGCGTCTTACTCCCGCCCACTTTTTCTTGGTAGTTACTTATCAGCCTCTTCTTGCCTCTCACTTCGCCGCCAACACCCCGCTATTTGTGTCTGTACTCCGTAGCTAGAAGCTTAGATCCCTAGCCCCAAGCTACTACCATGTAAATGCACCCGAGATTCTGTTTGTGCAGTATCTATCCCTCCAGTAAGAATACCACCGGAGATCTCGAGTGGAGAAGTGAAAAGTGATCGCAGCGAGAGTGGGTGATTCTTAAAATAACGAGTTGGGGGCCAGATAGTTACAGTTCGCATAAAGTAACCTACAACGTGCCTATATGATAGAATGAATCCAGTATTCAGCTCTCTGTAAGACTAATTGCGCTTTCGCTTCGTACACTCTTTTATACTACGACATCATTCCCCTTTTAATCATCATGAAGGGCCTCTTTCCATTTCTCTCGAGCGTTTCGTCTCTCTGTGTGCTTGGTAACGCACATGAAGTGCATCACAAACACACGCACTATGTGGCCTCTGGAAAGGAACACAATAGTACCACTTCGACTACGGCTCAATCTCCTACACACTCGGTCCTTTTACTTTCGACATATAATTTCGCACATGCGCCCACGAAGAATATTAGTCCACATTTGCAAGCAACAGCGACGACGCTAAAATCTTCCGTCAAAGGCTCCGTGAAAACGCAGTCAATCAAGTCCTCGGCAACTTCCAAAGCTAGTACTACAATTACATCCAAGAATGATTCATCAACAGGTAGCAAAACCAGCTCCACATCCGCTATTGCGACAGATCATTTCGATTATTCTGGAGCGCGCTTGGATAATAGCCAGAACTGCCAGATTTTCGATCCGCCGGACAACAAAGGAACATCGGACCAGTGCTATAACGCGTGCTGGACCAAGATCGAAGAGGCAAAGAAGGAGCATAGAACAACTTCCTACGGATGCGTTGCTTTCACGCCCTTGAATGAAGATATCAAGTGGTACAAGTGGCCAGGTGGTAAGTGATCTTCCCTAAATAGGTTTCCCATCCCCAGCTGGTAGACGGTCCGAGGAAGCGCTTATAAAAATCATACATGCTGACGAAATGTATAGCAAAGAAAGCAAACTACACAGTGGGCAAGTGCTCATGCGACAACGCTCTCGTCAACGAACTAGCCGATACCGTAATTGACGCTCTCCCTGCCATTGCTCAGATTGGATGCTTCATTATCATGTCTTCCCTTCGCTTGGTTTTCGAGAAGGCGCTCGATGCTATTCCTGCAATTGGTACTGCGGTTAACGCTGGCATGAAAGCGCTCATCTATACTGCGAATCTTGTCAAGCATGTGTACGAAGCTAATCAGGCGCCTGCTGATGCGTTTGACTTTTGGTTGAGCCCGTGCGGAGGGGATGACTTGGTGCCACAGCAATTGAAGGATGCGTTTGATATCTTGCAGCAGGTGGGTGATGTTATTAACTTCAAACCACCGAAGAAAATCGCGAAGGGGAGTGGGAAGAAGGGGGATGCTGCGAATCCTAAAAAGATGGCAAGATAGAGTGTACGTTATTGAAGTGTATTTAAGTTGACGTATCAAGAAGTTCGCCTATCCAAAAAGTCTAGCTTTGGAAGTTATGAGAGCCCTGACGAAGTAGTGTTTGACCCATGATCAGCTCATAATCATCTGGCTGTCTCATTATCACCACCGTAGTCTGCCACGAATGATGACGGCTCAAGCCCGCTTTCAAAAAGGTAGACTCTTACACTTACTACAGTTCCACGCATTGTCCTTGTCAATGAAGCAGACGTAGTTTGTGGAAGCTAGGATTAACTCAAGCCAGTTGGAACCCGCTTCTTTGCAGGCTGTGATGGCCTTACTGTGCCACACAACAGAGTCTTGGCTGGCTTCGCCGTCAACGAAAATGCGACGCGTGGTCATCCCCCACCGCTCACCGGAAGTAATATATGAGTCATTTTTGGCTGACCTGTTGCGGAACCGCTTTATTCTTTCCTGGGGCCGCTGTGTGATGGGCATGGTCATTGGTGGATGATGGTGTTAAGTGTTAGGTTGTACATATGTAGCGGTGTACCCCGCGACTCGTAAGTCATCTACAACACCGACAATGTTCGCTCTAGACTTGTTTACCGTAAGAGATTTTCGACTTCGAAGACAAAAATAGCAAGTCACAATGATAAGCAAGGTAATTCTCTCATGCCGATAGATTCAATCAAACGAAACCATCTGTCAAGAGACAGGTTTTCCGACATGCTAAGACTTTCATCGACAGTCCGCGCCTATATGAGTTATTCTGTACCAATACACCCAGCTTTGGATTATTCGCACCTTTTTGGTTGCAGTGACTAAGTGGTACAGAGCTTGAACATCCGACACCATCGACCGTTAGTTTGTTTGTCAAGTAGTTAAGTGAGGGAGTTAGAGCACCCTCAGGTATTCTCAATAATAGTTGTACTCCGTAGAGCCACCAACAGTGAACAATTAGCGCAGGGGCGGGATGTAGCGAACAGCAGGTGTAGATGCAATAGCGAAGAAGCTGAAACGTCTGTTTATTCAACCAAAGCCCTAGGATGAAGTTCACGGACAGAAGAGTTTCTGTATGTAGGTTTGGATGAGAACCGAGAGCTATTATCTATATATTACCTAACCCTTTAGTTGTCCCTCTTTACATGCGGGGACATGCTCTCCAGATTATGGAAGTTTTACATCGATGACTCTTGCCACTTCGTTGATGTATCCTGCACTATGCCGAAATCTAAAAACCCCTCGAAGAAATTGAAGTCTGACTGACGATACGCCAGCCGGCCAGGTAGAATTTCCCGTAGGCGTTGCCTTTACGCTTGATCATGTTGGCAAGCAAAGTGATAGGGACGGGGATGGTGGGAAATGCATGCAAGGGCGTGGCAAGTATTTTATAGCCCCATTTAAGTAATCTTTAAAATGGGTTGATATCGCTGCAAGCTGTGGAGGAATCCGACCCTCCACAGCACTAAGGGCCTGTTCGGTACGCTCGTATGGAGCCTCCATACGAGCTCCATACGAGCTCCATACGCCCCAGTATTTATAGTTGGAATAGAGTTGTAGCGTATAGGGGGTGGCTTAGTTAATTGTTGGCGCTATGTATAAGATAGAGGGTTATATTTAGTATAGTAAAAGTCTAGAGATTATACTATTATTACTAATAAATTAAGGTATAATAACTTTATATTTATTACTTTAGACCTTCTATTACTATATTAATACTAATACCTAATGTTATAGGTGGCCTATATAGAGCTAATTACCTAATTAGCTCTCTAAAATCGCACTAACCTAAGCTTAGCTTAGCTAAGTTCTCTCTTATAGCTTAGAGATACTTTTCTCTACTTTCCTTTATATATAGTCTTATCTAATTATAGAGCTCCTATAGCTTAGTAATTTACTCTAATTAATTACTTAACCTTTATTCTAGAGCTCTTTTTTCCTATATAAACTCTAAATCTACTAGGCCTACTAGCTTAACTATTTCTAGTAATAGTATAGTTAGTATAGATATCTTTCCTCTATATTACTCTTAAATATAAGCTAATTAGTATATAGGTCCTAAGGGACTAGGGGGTATTATATAATAGTCTAGGACCTATAATAGCATAGGCTAGTAAGAGATCTAAATAGGATAAGAATCAACTTAGAGGTATATAGAAGTATATAGTAAAAATAAAGACTAAGAATTAATTACTACCTAAAAGCCTAGTATAAAAGTATAATAATCTAGGACTATTATAGGCATTGCTAAGAGATTCCTTTTAGACCTAGACTAAATACTATCTAAAAAGACTTAACTATAGATATATAAAGTAGACTCTCTCTTTTAGTAATTTAGTAGTTTTCTATTATCCTTTTATACTAGGCTTTTAGGTAGTAATTAATCCTTAGTTTTTATTTTTACTATATACTCCTATATACCTCTAAGTTAATTCTTACCCTATTTAGATTCTTTACTAGCCTATACTATTATATTATAATAGAAAACTTATCCTAGCTAGTAATAGCCTCTAAATAATATTATAATACTATTTTATTATAAAGAATATTACTACCCTAGTTATAACTAGTTTAAGTCTAAGTTATATCTATACTATATATTATTTAATACTATAGCATAGATAAGATCCTATCTAGCCTTTTTATTAACTAAAGCCTTTAGGTTTAGACTTCCTATTAGATAGGATTACCTTTAGAAAGTCGCGTAAGATTACGCTAAGGTAGAAACTTAGAGACTACTAAGAACCTAGTAGAATTAGATACTACTATACCTAATATCTACCCTACTACTAATAACCCCTAGTCCTTTAGGGCCTATATAATAATTAGACTATATTTAGAACTAATATAAAGGAAAAATACCTACCCTAACTATACTATTACTAGAAATAATTAAGCTAGTAAGCCTAATAGATTGTCAAGAATATATACGAATAGCAACGTGAGAATATAATAAGAATACCAATAACTACATTCAAGCCTCTAGAGAGGATAAGAGACAAATCACTACCAAACCTATAGCAATCTAGACTAGGACTAAATACAAAGAATTATATAATCTAACCTAGATAGGTAGAGATCTACAAGGTCTCTAATATAGATATAGAATTAAATATTATTATTAAAGAATTAAGAGTAATAGTTACCTAGCTCTAGGAGAAGGTATATTAATTATTCTAGGCGCCTATAGCTACCCCTAATTAACTAATACTATTAACTAAATTAATTCTAATATTAAACTAACCCTCTTCTTTTAAATATACTAAGAGAGGCTATTTAGTTACCCCTAATACGCTATATATTAAACTTACTAAGAGAATACCTAATATTAATAGCTTATCTAATAGTAAAGAGCCTACCTTCTACTAATAGTAGGCCTCTATACTAGACTACCTTAAGATTAATTTAGATTACTATTAGAGTAAGTAAACTTATATAGCCTTTATTTAAGAATATACCTCTAGTCTAGCTATAGAATATTTAGAACTTTAATATCTAGTAGATAGTAATATAAATTAGCTCTATAAGGCTAAGAAAATAATTATGTTATTATAATTCTACTTTATCTTAGGTAATAAGTAAGCTAAAGCCTAATAAGCCTTCTATTAGTTAATAATAGAGTAAGGAGAATTCTTCCTTACCTTTAAAGTATACTTTATTAGTGCTACTACTAGGGGATCTATATTATATTTAGAGTAGTTCTTCTACCTTTAGGAAAAGATTAACTAGAACCTTTAGTTACTAAATATTAGTTTTAAATAATCCTAGGATTACTCCTTTAACTAGATAGTAGCCTACCTTACTACCTATAATTTAGAATAGAAGAATATCCTATTCCTCCCTAAAATAATAGTATATCTAATAACTAACTTCACTTACCCCTAGGGTAACTATAGACTATACTATCCTTATTAAGTTTAACCCTAAATACTTACTATCTCTTTACTAGCACCTATAATATATTTAATATAGTTAACTACCTTTATTCCCTACTAGTCTAGCAAGATACTAGCCCCTAAAAGGTAGCTAATACTAGGTACTTACTATAACTATAGCAAGACTAGTTACTTCTCTCAAAACTATCCTAGCCCTTAGGTGTAGGAGATTAAAGCTAAAGGAGAAGAGTTAAGTAAGGATAAATTAGTAAAGGAAACTAAGAATATAGATATTTAAATAAGAAATAGAGATGCTATAGAAAACTCTCTATCTTTAGCTTAAGTAGGTATAATCTAGCTAATATTAACCTATTATACTTATTTAGAGGGAAGAACTTTTAAGTCTCTACTATACTAGGAGCTAATAAGCTAGGTATATAATTACACTCTCTAGTAGATACTAGCGCTTAAGGTTTCTTATTTCTTAACTCTAATATTACCCTTTTCTTATTATATTTATTATATTCCCTTATTTAGAAATTACTATTTAAGGTCCTAGTATAAGAATTTTGGGACTATATTTAGATATAGGTTTATTTTTTTATTTATTTATACCTTTATATTAATAGCTAGACCTTCTATAACTACCCCTTTATTCTTATAGATCTAGGATCCTAAGACTATATTATTAGGATTAAGTAGTTAAAATAATTTAAGATTTAGCTAGATACTAACTAGAACTAGTTATACTAGCCCCTAGAGTATCTTATAACCTATTAGGCGTGTGCGCTATTAATAATACTACTTAACTAGAAGATTCCTAATAATAAGGTTAACTAGGGTATTAAGTAATATAATATAATATAGGAGAAGGAATATTATTAGATAAGGAATAGTCTATATTCCCTTAATTATATTTATACTCTAGGACTTCCTTATATATATATATCCTACTAGTAAGCAAGCTCTAGCCTATACTACTACTAGTATAGAAGGGATATATTATAGCTACTATTATAATAATATCTGCTAACTAGATATATTATAAAATAAAGAAAGTATAGAACTAGTTTTATATAACTACCCTATATAAGATTAATCTAGATAATATTATAGATAATATAATCCTAGTTAGGAACTAATTACCCCTTACCTACTAGTTATATTAGGATGTATTTAGTAAGACTAAGGCTAATCTAATGCCTAAATACTACTACTATAACTATAATAGCCTAGTAGATTATAACTAGATAATTAATACTATATAATAACTAAGTATACTAAAAAGTAAGTATAAGATACTAAAGCTATTTAGTATTAAGTATAGTATAATATATATAGTGCTATATGCTATAGAAAATCCTTATACGCGTTATATAAGCGCTTAAGCGTGGTAGTAGCTCTAGCCTAGCCTTAATATATTATACTACCCCCCCTCTCTATATATCCTTACCCCTAAGGATAGTAGTAGCAAGCTAGGAAATATACCTATAAACCCCTACTAGCCTAGCCTTACTAGCTAGCTACTAGCTAGAGCAACCTAGGCCTAGTTTGCAATTTAAACTTTAGAAACCCCTTAAAGAATAACCTAAATATTACGCTTGTAATTTAAACCCTTAACCTAGGGTAGCTTTAGTATAATGTAATAGCCTAGTAGATTACAACTAGATAATTAATACTATATAATAACTAAGTATACTAAAAGGTAAGTATAAGATACTAAAGCTATTTAGTATTAAGTATAGTATAATTATAGGAGGAAATAGAGCTCTAGAACCAAAGGTTAGGTAATCTATTAGAGTAGATTACTAAAGCTATAAGAGCTTTAGATTAGATAAGACTATATATAAAGAAAAGTAGAGAAAAGTACCTCTAAGCTATATAAGAGGACTAAGCTAAGCTAAGCTTAGCTTAATGCGCTCTTAGAGAGCTAATTACGTGATTAGCTCTAGGTAGGCCTTATGCGACATCCTTTTATACTGGGCCTTTAGGTAGTAATTAATCTTTAGTCTTTATTTTTACCACGTACTCCTATATGCCTCTAAGTTGATTCTTACTATCTATACTTAGTATAGATACTTGGTAATCTAAAGGATGTCTATATAATCACGTGCAATTACATGTAATTAGTATATCTATATAGGATTTAGGAGATAGTTATAGGCCTTCTCCTCCCCCTATATAGAGTAGGTAGATCTAACTAATACATAACTATTTATTTTATCTTAGTATAAAAGTACAACCACACGTAATATATCACACATAGCCTACCTAATACTAATTAGTAATTAAGGGATTTAATTATAAATTAGTAAGAGTAATAATAGAGTTAGACTTATAGGATATAGGTACTCTATATTATACCTTTTTCCTAAATAGAAATTAAAGGGAGGAAGAAGATTAATTTCTTTACTATATAAAACTAAAAGGTATATAGACTATACTATTAGAGGACACCTATACTACTAAAAGTATCGTATAATTAAGAAGGCGATAGTATGTAATTACACTACAATAACCTGCTATATAACAAGCTAATAGTAAACCTAATATTACTATAAATTACTATAATTTACTATAATACCTATACTAATAACTAACATATAATTAAAGTAACCTATATATAAATAATCTACTAATACTAAGATAGCTTTGCTATTAACCTAGCCTACCTCTTTACACGCTAAGCCTATAATAGCTACGAATATACCTACCTAAACTACTCCTTAATAGGAGTATAAACTAAACTTTATATATAAAAAAATTACACCTATTACTAATATCTCCCTCTATATACTATAGAGAGATATAGATCTCTAGTACTAGATAACTAGTATTAACCTAAGCTAGGATCTAGATATAATATAACTATTATTATATATAGCTTACGCCCTTATTAAGCTATGTAAGTTAACCCTATAAGGCATAGAGTTTACGTGCGCCTTTATAGAAGATTTTAAAGACTAGGATATCTAATACTTTAAACTACTTAGCTATATAGTTAGCTATAAACTACGTATAGCCCTTACTAGTAGAGGAGTCTATCTAATTATATAAGATAACAATATAATACCTATAAAACTATACAATATAGTTTAACACTAGTATATAGCCTAACCTATACAAGCCTAAATACTAATATATATAATAGTAATACTAGTGTTGAGATCCTTGATCTAAACAACTAGTGACTCTTCAATGGAGGTTACGTAGTTCAGATATGATTGGCTGCAAGGACAAGCTGTTGGTTTTCGCAG
>JAFISD010000294.1:12767-30943 GCA_022560085.1 Helminthosporium solani | reverse complement strand
ATAGTAGTATATATCTAGTTCTAGATATCCTTTATCTTATTCTAGTACTACCTATATATAGATACCCTAATCTTATAGATCTAGAGATTAGTAATTAAGGTATTACTCTTTAGTAGCTCTAGTAGAGCTAGAGATAGTTCTAAATTATAATTAGAGCTAATCTTATCCTATACTTTTTAAGCTTTAGTATAGTACTTAAGCTAAGTATACTAGGATAGCTAGGATTATATATTACTAAAGTAGGCGCTTATAATTATAAAGGGGCTAGATATTAAGGTTATTATAATAAGGAGTAAGAAAAGAGGAGGAAGATAAAGAGTAGAAAGATAGCTTTAGTATAATTAGATTACTTATATTAATTTAAAAGATATATATAGAAAGCACTAGGCTTATAACTATAGGAGGATTAATTAAAGAGTAAAGGTATCTATTCTATCTACTAAAGAAGCTCTATATAAGCTAGCTATATATACCTAAGATGCTTAGGGCAACGCCTAGGGCATCTCTATATAAGCCTAGGACACTTAGGGACTAAGCTCAGGGGAAGCCATACGGCAAGCTCGGCAGATTACTAAGGACCACCTCACCTATGCGCGACAGTAAGCTTTCTTATTGAATTGTGAGACTTTGCTGACATAATATAGTGGCTTTTTCTCAGCATTCTGGATACGCTATTGCGCTGTTCTACGGTGTCACGCGGTTCACGGAAAAACGCCCACTCAGTGAGGCCCGTGCCCTAACACCCAAATTTCAAATGTAACATACCTTTTTCACCCTACTCTAGCATAATAATATAATATTTCTATATAAAACTTTTATACGTAATTAATTTAGTATATCTAAAAGAGGTATCTCTAATTTTAATATACTAAAAAAATTATAAATAAAGGGTATAGTAGATTTTAATAATATATATAGTATTATATACTTTAAAACTAACCTATTTAACTTTAATAGCGTTAGTAAAGAGTAGGGCTAGGCTATACTCTCTTAGGATAATCCTATAGTTAATAAGACTTATTATAATACTAAGCTAAAGCCTAAGTAATATAGTAAAAAGCCTATCCTCTCCTCTAAAGATATAGAGAGATATAATTACTTTTTTTTAAAACTATAGATAGGATACCTACGTTCTTATATAGGAATAACTTATAAAGGAACTAAACTTTAACTACTCTAGATTAACTCTTAAAAAGGCTATAGAATTAATAGATTACTATAAGTATATTACTTATATAAAAAGATAGGTCTCTAAAAGGGTTACCTATCTACGTAAAGAGTAGGTAGAGAATATAGTTATAATATACCTAGAACTTTAATACTAGTAGTATATATAATTCTTAGATAAGGTATACTAAAGTATAGGCCCTAAAGGCAAGATAAGGATTATTAGGAAGCCTAGAGAATGTTACTATAGCAACTATATTTAATATATATTAGATTATAAGGATAAGAAAAAGCTTTAATAGTAATACTCTTAGGTAGCTATTAGCTTTAACTTTAAGTTAGATATCTATTTCTATAAGGTCCCTAGTAATAGTAATAGTAAGATAAGCTTTAAGGTATATTATAACTCTATTTTAGAGCCTATTATTAAGCCCTAGATTAACTAAGGAGATAACTTTGTACTTAAAGAGGATAATAACTCTAGCTATAGTATAGGTAAATTAAATATTATATATACCTAGAAGTATATAAATAAGTTAAACTACTACTTTAACTACCCTTAAAGCCTAGATCTATTACTAATAGAAAACTACTAGTAACTACTAAAATAGTTCCTTAAGAAGTTCCCCTATTAGGATACGTTTAAAACTTAAGAGCTAGTTATAAAGGGATAGGGTAATATATCTTAGAAGTTTATTAATAAGTAAGTTAACTCTATACTATAGAGGCTACTAGATTATATTAAGCTAGAAGGAGAAATTATAGGATACTAAATACTATAATACTAAGTAATAACTCTATATACTTATCTATATATAAGCTAACTACTTTATTAATATCTATACTAAGTTTTAATTAAATAGCTCTAAATACCTCATTTGTATAAGGATTTATATAAGGAGGGGGTTCGCCAAGCTATTTAGTGAGTGGGCGTTTTTCCGTGAACCGCGTGGGTGTGAAGCTAGTGAACCGTGGCGATATTGCGGATGGCGGGTCTGTCGTCACTGTGCTATTCTGCGCTGTGATGGCCAGTAATGCGATGAGTCTCGTAGTGCCTGCTATTCCCGACTTCGCTCAAGCAATGGCTGCTTCCCAACAAGTTGTCAAGGCAATAGGCGATGCGACAGGATCAAGTGACGACACCTCAAGAGAAATGATAGATGACCTGGAAGGTAGTCTGGAGCTGAAAGATGTATCTTTCTCTTATCCCGAGAGGCCTTCAGTAACCGTACTGGAAAATGTGAGCCTGAAAATCCCAAAGAGCAAGGTCACTGCTATCGTAGGGGTCAGCGGTTCAGGCAAAAGTACCATTGTTGGGCTGCTTGTAGGTATACGCTACACTTTCAATCAATTGCGCTAATCCGGGCATAGGAGAGATGGTATGATCCAGACAGAGGGTCTATTCTTGTTGATGGACAGAATCTTAGTCGCCTAAATCTCAGTTGGTGGAGAACACGAGTAGGCTTAGTTCAACAAGAGCCGATGCTGTTCAACGACACCATCTATCAAAACGTCCTCAACGGCTTACCGGAACGTAAATGTGAGAATCTCTCTTACGCAGAGAAACGAGAACTCGTAATATCGGCCTGCAAACAAGCAAACGCACACGGCTTCATCAACGCCTTACCCCAAGGGTACGACACGCTGACTGGGGAACGAGCAACATCACTGAGCGGAGGTCAGCGGCAACGTATTGCCATTGCACGCAGCATCATTTCAAACCCTAAAATTCTTCTTTTTGATGAAGCTACTTCGGCACTGGACTCCTCATTAGAGCGTGCGGTTTCGATTGCATTGGAGAAAGCCTTCCGCGGACGAACAACCGTCATGATAGCGCACAAGCTTTCCACTGTTATGAATGCTCATAAAATTGTAGTTCTTGAGAAAGGTGTGGTAGTGGAGCAAGGCACGCACTCCGAGCTCCTTGCTCTTGACGGACAACACTGTCGACTACTGGTGGCACAGGAGGGTTCAAGAGAGCATACCTTGGGAGACGCACCGGCTAAGCATATCGGACTCACTGCCAAAACAGTTCGCAGTCCTGTTCCCGATCGCGAAGATATAGAAGCCGATAAGGCTGTTTCTTCGCTTGAATTACCTGAAGTGAGTCGACGGAAGAGCCTTTTGTGGTGTGTGTACAAAATGTATGTCGAACATCCCAATTTGATCTGGAAATTCCCGTTCGGAGCTATAGCAGCGGTTGCAGCTGGGTCCTCCTTTCCACTGCAAGCTTACTTCTTCTCTCGTTTCGTTACTATTTTCCAGGCCGAAGAGGCGGACTTGATACGACGCGGAAACTTTTGGGCCCTCATGTTCTTCATCATTGGACTCTCCACTTTGATTTCCTACCTGGTCGGCTTGTTTGTAATGGGATTGATCTCAGTAGAGCTAAGTAACTCATATTGGCCTGCGTATTTCAAGGCTATGCTATACCAAGATATCAGCTTCTTCCAGCAATCTGAAAATACATCCGGCGGTCTTGCTACGCTTCTATCATCGGATGGACAAACTATAATAACGCTTTTCTCGCTCAAAACCGGTCTCATAATTTCGATGGGTACGAATCTGGTCGCATGTTGCATCATAGCAATTGCAGTTGGATGGAAGCTCGGGCTTGTCGCGGTCTTTGGTTGCCTCCCTGTCCTGTTAGCCACAGGTTTCATGAGGGCGCGGATTGGACTCGGAGCGCAAGATCGTAACTCAGCAGCATTCCTCGAAAGTGCGAGATTCAGCACTGAAGCTATTACGGCCATAAGAACTGTATCAAGCTTGGCAATGGAAAGTAGGGTCGAAGAGTTGTACAATGAGAGACTAGTCAGGGCGTTTGGGAATACATTCCGCAAAACACTGGTGGGTATGCTATTCTATGCGGCTGGCGACAGTCTGGGTCTTGCAGGTATGATCTCCGTAAGCTGTCCCAAACGACAAATCTAACCATTGATAATAGCAAGTGCTCTGATCTTCTGGTACGGTGGGAGACTAGTGTCTTTCGGCGAAATGTCGTCAGATCAGTTCTTTCTCATTTTTGCAGCAGTTCTCTAAGTACGGAGCAGCTTCGTCAGCCATAATTTTCGGGTTTAGTTCAAGTATGCAACGTTGCCTTATTCTATCAGTGGGCTTTATATACTGACACGAGATTCAAGGCATTATCAAAGCTCATGCTGGCATCAACCGGATACTCTACCTCATTGAGTCAAAGCCGCTCATCAACTCCTCCACTGGCGTCGATCCCGGTTCATCAGCCATCGATCGCTCTACTCCGGCTATACAACTTCGTGATGTCCATTTCCACTACCCGTCACGACCAACGGTACCGATATTATCCAAGGTGTCATTGACTATCGAGAGGGGCTCGCATGTGTCCATCTGCGGTCCAAGCGGCTGCGGGAAATCAACTATAATCGCACTCTTGCAGCGTTTCTACTACCTACAAACAACCATAACGAGTGAGAATGGCAATCCTCGCGACTCTGGTGAAATATGGATGAACGGCCGCTTGATCACTGAATGGGATATACACAAGCTTCGCGGCATGATGGGCTACGTATCTCAAGACACTACGCTGTACCAAGGCACGATTCGCGAAAATATTCTCCTCGGCGTCGACGAAGCATCATGGACTCCCGCGGACCTAGAGACTCGTCTCGAAACAGCTTGTCATCAAGCCAACATTCACGAATTTATTACGTCGCTCCCATGTTCCTACGAGACTGAGATTGGAAGCAGTGGCGTAGCCCTCTCGGGCGGACAGCGCCAGCGGATAGCGCTTGCGCGCTGCCTCATTCGTGACCCGCAGATCCTGCTATTGGATGAGCATTCGAGCGCCCTCGATGGAGAGAGCGAGAAGGTTATTAGGGAAGCGCTGGCGAATATTAGGCAGGAGAGAAATGATCTGACGATCGTTAGTGTTACACATCAAGTTGGCGCAATGAAAGAAGCGGATCGAATCATCGTTGTTGATCAGGGGGCTGTGGTCGAGCAAGGGAACTGGGAGGTGTTGATGAGATCAAAAGGAAATCTATGGCGGATGATGACGGCAGAAGTGATTGGAGAGTAGGTCGTGGGATCCATATATGGAATCACTGTCAAGTGGATGTACTTGGAATCTTTACCCTGATACGATCAATTGCGTGTTGAGACTCTGGTCATACTTCATAAATTTACCACTGACCTTTGTTCTAGATTCATTTAAATCACACCTTCTCTTGTGGTCGATTGAATCAATAGCTCTGCTTCTTTACCAGTGATCTACACTTACTGCACCCTATCTCTTGTAACGACACATTTCTTCTCCTCCTTATCCACCCCCAACCACAGCAAATCCGGGCGACTATAATGACCTACCACATCCAGGAACCCTCTGTTCGTCACTACACTATCTAAATTTAAATCTGCATACACAATCCCCTCACTCGTTGGATCACCCTTTTCTCCCGCCCCAAGTGGCTCCGTCAGCCTCCGCCCATCTGGTCCCAAGACCGCACTATGCCCACCCCCCGGCGATTGAAAAAGCAGCCCACCGGGGGTGTTCAGCATCTCAATGCCCTTTTCGTTACAAACTCCCGTACAATGCAACACATATGTACCGCCTTCCATAGCGTAGACTTGGGAAAGATTGAGACAGCCTTCGGCGCTCATGCTGTAGAGACCTGGCGAAGCAGGGCCAGCGTGTGGGTCAACAGGCGGCCACATAGAGATGTGGATAACCTCTCCCTGAGAAAAGGTATTGTATTTGAGCAGGGGCTGGGTGTGCTCCCAACAGGCTAAGGTGCCCACTTTTATCGTTCCGATGGGGGCGCCGAAGTCTATGGGAACAACATTAGAGAGGTCAGGGCCGGAACCGTCGCCGAAGACTGTGCGCTCCTGTGTGATCGTGTGTCAGTTGCTTGTATGCATGAAATAGGATGAAGTTGGATACGTGACGGACCATGTGAGTAGGCTTTAATTTCCTACGCTTCATCACCAGCTCGCCTTGCAGTGAGATGATAGCCTGGGAGATGTACAAGCTATTCGTTTCAGTGCGTTCCGAGAAACCTAGCACCACGCATATCGAGTTCTCCTTGGCTGTATCCTTGATCCTTTGCATTTCATGAGCCTCGACGACGAGGGAATTTAGGATGTAACGCGTGTTCAACGCAGGATCAACTGGACGAGTCCTTCCACAAAATTAGAGCTAGCTCTACATATACTTATGATTTGAATGCTAGATATGGGAAACGATATCCAGGCGCTAACTTACCATATCCACCCAGGATATCCCGTGAGCCACAACTCTGGAAAGGCGATGAGTTTTGCACCGCCCTGCGCAGCCTCTTCAATGAGCTTTAGGGTCTTTTCGATTGCCCTTGACAAGTCCAGCCATTCGGGTTCGGCCTGGGTTACGGCAACGCGGAGAGTTGGAGTAGTCATATTTAAAGCGCTGTTGTTGGCATCTATTTCTGGTCATAGCGATGTTGCCGTGAGGGGAGAGAAGTGCGAGATGACATTCATAGCAGCCCGTATACGCGGAAAGATTCCGACATTTGATCTTGGGTACCTAGGTACCTAAGTACCTAACCTATGGACTGTGGCGCTGCCCGTTTAACCTTATCACCACACTCGCGAGGCTACGCGATGCTATCGAGCAAAGGAATACATCGTAAGAAGGCCTTGTTTCAAAATCCGCTTAATTCGTGAATATCTAGGTCAAGAAATTACAGCTGAAATCGCCATCATGGCTTGACAAGGACCCCGAATGGTAAGCTATCGTCGGTGAAGAACGTCGCGCTGCTCTGGTTCCGAGGTATGGCCTGGTTGGTTACATTGCACCTTTCAGCAATATCTCCTGCGCTTTGTAGCTTGTTTTTGATAAGTTTTTGGTATTCTTCCAGTGGACAC
Organism: Helminthosporium solani; assembly: GCA_022560085.1. Lineage (NCBI taxonomy): Eukaryota > Fungi > Ascomycota > Dothideomycetes > Pleosporales > Massarinaceae > Helminthosporium > Helminthosporium solani. Next base: position 23,899 of record JAFISD010000294.1, on the reverse strand, counting down.
GAAGCTCCGGGGCCATCACGACAGCCAGCAACAGGATAAACGACATCGTTCAGCCGAATCCTCAAATACACTGCTTCTCCATCTTTCTCATTGGAACAAGACATACGTTCAAACCCAACGGTGCCTCGCATCGTCACAGAGTTGCTAGCCTTGAACAGCCTCTTCTCTGGAATTTTATCCGCTGGTAATGGCGCTTCGTCATCGAAAATGCCAGTCGCTGCAATTAACTGATTGATTTGTCCATCATTTGAAAACGCCCCGATCAGATTATTCGGTACGAACTCCTTTCCGTCACCATTTTGGTATTTCGTATTCGGTCCGTCCACAAAGCGTTTAATTAGTCCATCCAAGACCGGCACCATCATGTACTTGTTCAAGTCGGTGCCGAGTCCTGTGCCATACCAATACCGTAGATCCTGGGCGTACTCGTACTGCAGTATCTCGTCGTCGGTGAAAAGATAACACCACGGAGAAATGGAGCCGGTGATCTGCGTTTCGAAGCCACAGAGGTACGGGATAATTGACACATCGGTTTGTGTGAATTGAAAGGTTCCTCTTAGAAGATTATTCAGACGCTTTTGAATCGGTGGGAGGTAGATGTTTGCCCAGGTGTCTATTTGCGGACTGCCACCATTGTCGGCATAAGCGGGACAGAGATCCGATGGCGCAAGACTGTTCATAAATGATTCCGGCGCGCTGGCATTGAGGGCATAAATGGAGCCCAAGTCTGTCGCATTGGGCCCGAGGAAGCCGCGCGTGAACAGGCGTGCACTATCTCGCACTCGCGGACTAGATTTATAGTAGTTGCTCCACATTACGAATGGGGTATTGTAGGTATACAGATCATCGTATAGATGTCTATACGTGGCCCCCATGTCGTAAAGTTCTTTGTATCCCGTAGTTGAAAGCTGCGCGATCTGTTGCTCGGGGTACTTCAGCACTGGCGCCCAGGTGGACACAAAGGCAAGGTGCGAGGAGTTAGTTGTGACATTGCTGGCGGCGATGCGTGTATAAAGGTCAAGCCACTCTTTGTAAGCGCCAACATCGGGATATCGACTTCCATGGCGAGAGAAGAATGCGGCTTGGTCAACGATGCAACCGGCTGGTACTTTGGATGAGATATTTGTTACTTCAGGTCCTTTCGTTCGTTAGTTTTTGTAGACCATTGCTGCAATGCCATGATCATACCAGGAAACCAAGGGCTGTTGCCCCCAAGATGATGTAAGGGATTGAAGTCATTGCCGGTCACTATTGTTGCAATAGCGAGCGTGATCGCCAAGAATTGCATGTTGCAGTGAGTTCTGTCGTCGAACTTCTAACTACCAACAACCAAGAAGGAGTTGTGACCTATATAGTATTATACTGCATCCTTAGTGACGCGCTATACTCCAATAAGTAGAAAGCAGCTCGGAAATGACGTTGGAGATGTTTCCTATAGCGGTTTGGGCGTACAGGGGTAGAACCTGGTCCGATAGAGCACGTGGTGAGGTTCGTGAATTAACAGGTACGAGGTTGAAACTGTCAGACTACAATGTGGAATGCAAAGGAAAAACAAATTCCCTAGGTGGAGAGGGACAGTTGCCAATTTCATATATAGTACGTCTGCATCTATGCATACTAATCACTTGAAAGCGTATTCCGTAGACACAAATCAGATCACTCAAGTTGTGAGCCGAGAGCATGTAAGTAATGTATGGGGATGAATCTTGGAGAATATGCGTATAAAAAAGGTGTAGGGGAGACGGTATTCATCCCGCATTCGACGAGTAATCGAGTCGAGCTGCAATTTGATCACGCTTCTCTATTGACCACCATCCGCCGCTAGGTATTTCTCAGCTTCTCAATTTCCCTTCTTCCGATCGTCGGCCAAGTCTTTGTTCATAGAACACCACTTCATCTTTTCTGGTCCCAGCAAATTTCAGTTCAGATTGATAACCTAACTTTGATGATGAATCGTCAGCATCTAATACCATCCAGTCTAATACAATACAGAGTAAAATCCATCATCATTTAAGGTGGATCATCTCGCTTAGGCCACCATCGTAGCATCTGCCTTGGCAGTTTCTACTTTCTACTCGATCAAGTATCAAAACGCAGTTCCGATAGTCACTGCTCCCTTGAACGTCTATTCTTAATTTGAGGCCAGTAACTGGCTCACGGGGTACAGTAGAAGGCTTTTATGAAACTGCAGATGGCAATGTGAGGATGAACGGTTCATTACCGACCTACCATTCAAATACTTTGAGTATACTAAGCTTCAAAGAAGGGATCTTGAAGGGAGGTGTAGCGAAGAATTCTTGGATGACAAGTCGATCAATCTTGAAGATATAGCTATTTGAGAAGTTCCCGTGATTACAGCGCTGTATTCGTTGGAAGATTGGGACGCACATCCCTAAAGCAGCGCTGTAGCGGACTTTCCGATGGTCCTGAAAAAACGTTATGGGCTCGGAAACCCACGCCTCAACATCTGCATCAATTAGGGGGAAATTGAGAAGCGATACACTGGGTTCAGAAAATTTAAGATCGCAAAGCATTCGATTAGCATCTGGGGATTGCAAACGGGCGAGGATCTCATGCTTAAGCCACTCGGAAGTAAGGAGCTAGTATGGCCAATTCGAGAAGCCTTCTGATCCTATCGAGACGTACTAGAGTTTGTACAAAGATAATCGTTACTGTGTATTTGGCGCAAATACTTTTAGCTAACCTGTTACACTATATGTCGATACCGAGCTATCACTTCTTCGAGTAACATACGAACATGGATCTGAGTCCGAATCAACGCTCAGTGAAACTCACCATTTTATCGGTCAAAATACAACATATATTATTTCTGTTCTAGCATTTGTAAGCTAAGATTCATTCCAGGTATCGCCAATTATACCGAGGGAGATCATGGTCATATTTGAGTTCATAATAGGCGCGTTATGGGTTATGGGTTATGGGTGCATGATTGACGTACTCTCTATACTCTGACGTGGCTATGGTATCGTGCCTGCATTAGCGTGAACAGGTTCAAAGGCGGGAATACTTCCAAATACTACGACTAGACCATTTATTACAGAGTCCATCGCTAAGCCTAGTCTTGAATATTTTCCTAAGATGCATATGGTGTTGGTGAAACAGTCGCGCAGTGTGATTCACAGAAAGGCCAGCACGTTCAGCTTTGTGACGTCATGAGACAGTTCGCATGCGGCCAACGACTACTACACAATATACTCCGTACTCTTCCCAAATAACATCTTCGACCAACCTGCATCCCTCTCCACTCAATATCTGGAATAAGACTCGAAGCTAAAAGTCTCGACTACCGCAATACCATGGCTGAAATAGCCGCCGGCGCGGGTGTCGCCCTTGCTGCGGAACAAATTCTCTCGACTACAGTACAAGTTGGTGGCGCAGGTTATTTCCTCACCAAGCCAACTCAGCCTTTGAAAGGTACTTTCACGAGGATAGCAACAGCGCATGATGATAATCTCAAGCGGTACATTGATGACTCTTGGCCTTGAAACCCCAACAACCCTAACATCTATAGTCGCTCTCTCACAAGGTCCAACCACACGGTCACCAATATCAATAGCAAAGCCTACATATTTGGAGGATCAATTGCAGATGGGAAGGTTGCAACGAATGACATTCATGTCATTAACCTAGCGCCACCAGGAAAACAACATGACCCCGACTACCAGCTAATCCCCGCGACTTCCTCGTCGAAGGGTGGAGAAGTACCGGTATCAAGGACTAAGCATGCAGCATGCGCTTTTGATTCTCAAGTTGCTATTTACGGTGGAACTGATGAGTCGGGCAGTCTCGTTGAGGAAAGCTCGCGTATATGGCTCTTCGACCCGGAGCGGAAGACGTGGACCTCACTGAAAGACGAAGGATCTCAAGGAGCCCGTCCAGGAAACCGAGAAGGCGCAAAAGTCTTCACATATGGAAGCTACATCTTTCTATATGGGGGCACAACCAGCGATGATCGGGTCTCGTCGGACGTCTGGCGCTTCAATACCGGAAACAAGTCGTGGAACGCTCTCCCCAATCCACCATCCCTAGCTTCTCCAGCCAACGCCGTCTTGACCAACGATCACTTGTATCTTATCACCTCTTCCGATCCAATGAGCAGTCAATTACACATGCTACCTCTCAAGCCGTCAGCCAGCAAGAGCCAAGACGACGAGCATCATATGAAATGGACCACCCTTACTTTTCCTACGAATCCGCTTGCTCCTGGCCCCCGAGCCCGCCATGATGGTGCCCTTCTACCCATAACGACAGGTTTCGGTCGTAACTATCTCATCTACCTTCTCGGTGCTCGAGACGCCACTTCCCCAAACCAAACCTCCTCCACCGACAAGGACGCCCCTCCAACGCAATGGAGCGATACATGGAGTTTGCAGCTTCCTTCCAGTTCTCTCCAGCCCAAACCCGCCCTCAGTCTCGGCGAGGCTATCAAGCCCGCGCACATGAAAGACGTCGTTCGATCGAGCGTCGGGGCAGATAGTGGAACGTGGTCGTGGGCAGAGGTAGAAGTCAACGTGCCTAATGAGCTTGGTGCTCTAGAGGGAAAACTCCACCCGGGACCGAGGGCATTGTTTGGTGCAGACGTTGAGGATGATGGGAGGAGTGTTGTGCTCTGGGGCGGCGTGGATGCCGAGTGTAATGCGGTAGGCGATGGCTGGATCGTTAGACTGGAGTAGGGGCGCTAGAGAAGTCAAAACGGAAGCCTAATCGGAGACAGAGAAATCGAGTCGCATTTAGACTGAATATTGATTAGAAAAAAATAGTAGAATCTAGTCAAATTACATGTGATGCCGATGACACATCGTATACACCAAGCTCCACATGGTTAAATCCCCAGAAACAATTCATTCATCCAAAGGCCACATTACTGCCCCATGAGCATATTTTCCCTCATTGAAAAACACTTCCAACTTAGCCTATCTTCTTACCCGCTCTCCGTTCTCTCCTTCTTTCCTTCAACAATCCGTATCTTATCACTGTCCTCCCTCAACGCATCCTGCACCATCCCACACAGCAACTGCATAACCGACGTAACTATGCTCTCCTTAGTCTTCTCCTTGTCAAGCGTATGATGGCGGAAGAAATGCCCGTTACCACGGTAGCATGTGGGTGAGTTCCAGTATCCATATCAGAAAACCCCACTTATCGAAACGATGCGCAAAGACGCATACAAGTGTGCACACAGAGACAAACCCTCCCCCAATGTTTAAAAGCAGCTTGGAAACAAGAGCCAGCGGCTTCTTTGATGGATCACGTCTCTCTCTTTTCTTCACATAACTGCACCTATGGTGATATTGATGATGATGCAAGTATCCATACGTTCAGCGTGACAAGCATTCTTATTCAAGCTATGCAATTCAAACTTGTTCCCTCTAGTCTCTTCGAAGAGTATTATAACCGCTACCCGTGACTGGTAAGGTCTCAGTAGTATTCCCAACGCCGTCTGATGCACATGCTCATGCAGGATATTAATTCGGTCCCCTGATGTATCATTACGGAAGAAAGACAGCCGACCCAGGCTCCTGTAACCGAGAGTCCAAACGAAAGAAAGATGAGTTGCAGACAAGCGTAAAGAAAAAGGATGCACGAGGAGAGCGCATTATTGGAAGATATAAAGTATAGGGACCCGACTCAGGAAAAGAAGCGTAACAATCCAGGATGGTTTTTCTTCTCCTTTTCCTCCAGCTCTTTGATGTACTTGACAAAAGTCTTTTTGTGTATCTGATCACAGGGTCAGTGAGATCTATAACGAGAATATAGGGTCTTGTGCTTACCATGCCGGCATACTTGCCGTCCCGAAGTACGCATACGTAACGCAATCCTAGTTTCACGAAACACTCATAGACCAAGTCCATGGGAGAGTGCACATCCAGCGATACCGGCGCTGGATCGATATAAGGGGTTAAATCGCTGTTGTCGGCATCTCCTGCGTTGCTTTCATCATCGACGAAACGTTCACGTCCAGCAGCCCAATGGACTAGCGGAGACATAAGACATAAAGTGTTGTCCTCATCATCGAGTCTGTCCAAGGCAAATTGAAGATCGGGATGTGGTATTAGACCGACGAGCACGCCATGTTTCACGATAGCGAGTCCACCGTCAAGTTCACCTGATAAGTGAAGATACTGCTGCTTCACACGGAGTTCCGATGCGGGGATCAAGGCAGAGTCCGATATGTCTATAATGCGTTCTGGCCGAGCTCGCAGGGTGATGTCGCCCAGCTCTGAAGTGAAAATGGGTCGAACTTTGTTATCCAGGAAAGGGTACGAGTTCATATCAGTGAGTAGGTCATAGATACTCAATGGCTCGATGGCGTCTGCGACCCACTTCGCAACTAGGATACCAAGGGAGAATGGCAACACGTGATCCAAGCTCCCCGTCAACTCAAAGAGAATGACAGCAAGGGTGACGGTCAGGCGTGTCACACCGGTCATAGTAGCTCCGGCAGCAACCATGGCATAGACGCCGGGGACAACACATGATCCAGGGGGGCCTGTGGGGTCGCACTGCCCGAAAAGGCCTGCATCTGCAAAGCGGAGCGCAAATAGCTGGACAGTATGACCGACCATGCGCCCAGCAAGACCGCCCACCACCATGGAGGGCACATAAATTCCTGCGGGTACTTTGATACCGAATGTGATGACCGTCAGCCCTGCTTTGATCACAAAAGCAATGAGCAGTACTCGTAACACGTTAGGGATGTTCTCGTGTGTCGGGCAGAGCCCATCGCCCGTGTCAGTGAAGGTATCGCAGGGGCTAGCGAGCTCGAAGAGCAGCTCCGCTACAGGAAGCTTTGTATATCTGTTCCAGAAGCTGATGAGACCGGTTAAGAGGGCTACCAAAAAAACCTCAAGTAGAGGGTATTTCTTGATGATGGGAATGCGTCTGAACGTGCGAGCCCAGACGCGGGAAGCTTTGATGAAGAGAGCACCTAGAATGCCGCCCAATGCACCTGTAAAGATGAAGGCAATAAGCTCAAAGAACTTCCAGTCAACGAGATATCGAACCTCAAACAGCACAATCTTGTTGTTTCCGTATGGATTGAGAAACTTGAGCGACAGAGCCGCAGCCTGGATGGTTTAGCTTGGAAGTAGGAGATATGAGTAGCTATGACTCACAATGCAACAAAAGAAAGTACGAAAGAGCGTTTTCGATGGAAAGTAGTAGCTGACTTCTTCCAAGCTGAATAGAACGCCACTGATGGGGGCACCGAAGGCGACGGCAACACCGCTAGCAGCACTTGCGCTGAGAATCTCTCGTCGTTTCCCATCATTATTGCTGTATTTGGAGAAGATACGACACGCGATGTTTCCGATGGCGGTCGAAATGTGTACATACGGACCCTCCTTGCCAAGACTAAGGCCCGACGCGACGCTGAGAATCAGACCAAGCGTCTTGATAATCAAAGTACGGACTCCAAGATAACCGTGAAGCACGAAGCCGCTGAGGATGACCTTGACTTCTGCAACACCACTGCCGGCGGCAGAGTAGTAGACCATCGGAGGAAGGAGCTGTGACTCGCTGAACCGTGCTTGGGGGGTCATGTGCTGCTTTGCATCGTCGTCGTCGTCACTTTGTACCGTGTGAATCTCGGCTCCCAGGTTTTCGTCCAGGGTTGATATAGAGACTGCAGAAGGGACTACAGTTTTGGTGGCTAGGGTCAGCACACAGGCGGCCAAGGACAAGACGACGACGCCGATCACAAAAGCAGCAAACTGCGTCTGGACTGTGTCTAGCCTGTCGCTGCGAACAACGCGGCTCCAATGTAGCCAGTCATCGCAAATCGTAGCCCCGATGCAGCACGTCTTCTTACTCATATACCAGCCCCGGGTGCAGTAGCCCTGTTTCCAGTCGAACAGCGTGTTCTCGGTGATGTTTACAAAATAGGCAACGACAGCGGTGAGGATGCCGATGATGGCGACAAGGACCCAGCCCTGAGCGCCGTCGAACCACGCCTCCAACCGTCCCCTGAAGTCTTTGCGGCTTCGGAGGGCCTTGACACGGAATGCGTCGTTGATAGAGTCTCGCACCCAGTCGGTCGACGTGAACTGGTCATACCACACGCGGCTGTCTTGGAAGATGGACGCCCTGGACGCATGCATGCTGTTGTCTATGGAATCTCGCCGCTCGCCGAGGGCGTTGACCAGGCGCTGGCTGAAGGAGTTGCGGCGGCTGTGACGCATCCGCATGCTCGTGGGTATATGGTTGTTGTGTCTTCGCGGCGTGCCAGGTATAGTGCCCGGCATGCTCGCATAGCTCCGCGAATGGTGGGCATTTCCAAGCAGACTCGAGCGTTCTGTCGCGCCGAGTCGTGAAAGGTCGTTGTCGGAGGCTCGGCTGGGCCGCATCGGACGGAAGGTGGTTGTGGGGGAGGTTGGCGTCGCGGCGCTCACTGTGTCGCGGCGCTCCTGTTGCTCTAGCCAGGCACCCTCACTGAAGCGATCGTCGTCATCCTCATCGCTCCGTTCGTCGACGCTGTGGTAGGATATCAGGGACCTGGACATGACGGATGTGGGAGGAAATCAGGACAAAATGTCTGGAGAACACGGCAGCTGTCAGTAGGTTTCAAGACCACCACCTTGGGCGTACAGGCAGCCATCCGGACGTGGAACGGCGGCCATGGAGGTTGTCATGTTGCGGGACGTGCCTCGTTCCGCCACGAGATGGGGGGATAGGAGATATGAGGTGTGCTGTGTGCTGTGTGCTGTGCAATGGGCGCTTACCAGGCATTGCTTGACGTATTCGGGGGATCGAGGGTCTGCTGTTTGTACGGCAAGCAGGCCGCACAGAGAAGAGAATGATAGGGCAAGGAGGATATCTTCTATCGGGCCAACAAGTCGACGTCAAGCATGGCGCAGGCAAGAGTCCTTGTGATCGATGATAGCAGTCGGCGGATGCTCGGCGGTGTTTGTTCTTCAAGGCCCACGTCATAAGACCTGGTGTCTCACTTGGGTGGCTTGTCACGGCAGAGTCAAAATCGAAAGCAGCTGAGTCTTGATTAAACAACAGTATACGGAGTAGATGGCCTATAGATTCTGCCTGGGCCCACCTACAAAGTACCCCGTTCCATACAATATCTACAACACCTGAACATTCAATGCGGGCGGATATCAATCTGCAATACGTGAATACCTAGTCACGTGCTAGTCACCTAGTGAAATAAAGGGTCCAACCATCCCGTCTAGTCTAATCAAGGCAAAACGTCGCCAAAGGTTCGGATGTCTCCCTCCAATCAGCGTCATTCATGTCTGTTGTGCCCGCTCCTCTGCAACACCAATGGAATATCTCAGTCCAGCTACGGAGAAACTATTCACGGTCGAGTACTTATAAACACGTCGCGTGGACAATACAAGTTGCCGGTCTGAGGACGTAAAGACGCTCGTCACGAAGTAGAACTTGTTTCAAAGCTTTGGCCAGACGATCTTCAGACGCGCCACACGCCCACACGATAGACCACCATGGTAAGTGAGGGGCATCGACATTCCTGGCTTCTTGCATTACGAACTATCATGTCACAATGTACTAACCGCCGCAGCCCGCTGCATACCATCAGATCCTTCTCTTTGGAGATTCGCTCACACAGCAAAGCTACGACCAAGAGCGTGGCTTTGGCTTCTCGGCAGCTCTGCAACATGCCTATATCCGGAAACTAGACGTGGTCAATCGAGGCTTCAAGTATGTCCGATTTCGAATTTAACTTTGGACGATATGCGCTCTGATTATCGTAGTGGCTACAACACCCGTCAGGCCTTGAAGGTGCTCCCTCACATCGTTTCCCCGCCGGATGTTGCTCACATCCGATTGCTGGTACTTCCTTACTGAAAATGCCAATCGCCGTCGACGACTGACCCTCGCAGGTCGTCTTCTTCGGCGCTAATGATGCATCGCTTCCACAGGCGGAGAACCGTCAGCATGTCCCTCTGGACGAGTACAAGGCCAATCTCGAGACAATCATAACCCATCCCCTTGTTCAAGCTCACAGGCCAAAGGTCGTCTTGGTTGCGCCACCGCCCATCAACGAACATCTGCAATGGATCGCAGATCAGACCAAGTCGCTGAAGTCACTTTCACGGAGAGCCGCAACGACGAAGCAGTATGCCGAAGCAGCCGTCGAGCTTGGGAACCAGCTCAATGTGCCCGTGATCAACCTGTGGCAGGAATTCATGCACAAGGTTGGCTTTGAGCATGTGAAGTGGAAGGCCGGGGAGGAGATTCCAGGGTCGTTGGAGATGCCGGAGAACGACATTCTCGTGGAGTTGATGCACGACGGTAGGTCTGGTTTGGCTTTCTGATAAACCATACATATATCCATGCTGAAGCTGGTAGGCTTGCATTTCAACCCCGCTGGGTACGATATCCTGTTTCGGGCATTGATGAAGGTCATCGGCGAGACGTGGCCTGAATGGTTGCCGGAAAAGCTACCTGATGTTCTGCCGCTGTGGAATGACGCTACTGGGTGGGAGGCTTGGGAAACGGCAAACAAAGCTTGAGCCAGTCACGTATCAGATCTCTGGGTACTTGGGTGTCTTTCCATCCCTTGACGCTACATTTGTAGGATCCCTGGGGCTCTTTCAATAGATACATGGGCTTTGTAGCCACATCCAAATCACATGTCGATGTTCAGCTGAATATGCAGTTGGAGATAGCCTGCACATGTCGTGGAAGGAATAGCGGGGGTGATACCTCTTATATTCACCCTATGGTACGTACTTCGTAGATTGTACAGCTTCTGAGGCACGGACGGGGTACGTTATTGCGCTAGCGACGCGGACGTACAGATGTCCTTGCACTTTACATTGACCACACTTCACCAATCCACACATCGCAACCGCCTAATTATAACTCGATATACACGCCTCCTTGACACAAAAGGAAAAACAAACTGCCCGATTTGCTGCCCAGTCCCGAACTGCCCTTCTGAACAACCCCCCAACCAGTAATCAGTTCAGCGGCAAACGCCCTCTCAACACCACACCCTCTTCTACCCCACAGAGGGATTTGGGGCCGCCCACATCTCCGACTATCAACAATATCGGGGGGGGGGGCGGCCGCCCCCCCCCCCCCGCCCGCGCGCCGGCCGCCGCCGGGGGGGGGGGGAGGGCGCGGGCGGCCCA
>JAFISD010000294.1:0-12757 GCA_022560085.1 Helminthosporium solani | reverse complement strand
CCAAAAACCCCAACCCAAACCAATAATTTTGTATTTCATAAAAAAAAAAAAAAAATTTCCCCCCCCCCCCCCCCCCCGCCGTACAAATTCATCGTCCATCATCCTTCGTGTCTCGTGCACTCCGCACCTCGAACGACATACGCTTTACCGCTTAAACCAAACCTAAACCCATAAGCATCTGTACTAGATTAGAGCGAACATTGCGGCAAGTTTGAGATCTGCAGGTTGTCGGCGGTGAGCCAGGGATTGGATATAGGTGGGGGCAGGAGCGTCTCGCGCCGCCGGTCAAGGGATGAATGAGCCAAATGGATCCTGAGAGCGTTGTCTTCCAGCCCCGCGACGACTTCTGGCGCATCCAGAGCGAGATGCTCCGTGTGCAGCAGTCACAGGCCGAACTTGCAGATCGTGTATCCCGCCTGGAACAGCGTCACGAGAATGACTCGCGCCTGAAGAACGTCTGGGGCTCCTCGTCGCCATTCCCCTCTGTCTTGGGCGGGACACCGCAGCAAGGTGCGACCTACCCTCCATCTGCGAGTGCAAGCGTGTCATTGACCTGCCACAGTTCCTCTGCAGCAACCGACAGCGGAGCATTTCTCAAACTTCGACGACCACACGAGCAGCCTCATTGGCAATCTCCAGCTCGACGCCGAAGACGAGCCCCGTCGCATTGGGACCACCTCTCGAGCCAATAGTGTTCGCTTCGATGAGACGGCAGACTATGGCCGCTGGGCACATGCCTCACGGTCGTCGCTGGATCTTATACCCCGCACCGGCAGTGGTATGGGCGGCCATGCCATGAGCGAGCGCAGCTATTCCCACAAATCGGTCGGCGGGCAGAGCTCAACAGGTCACTCCGTGCACTCTGCCACGTCTGGACGCGCAAACAGTCTCACTGGTTATGGCTCGACTACCTCGGGGGAAGCCCCAGGGTTGGCTCCTGGCCTCTTTATTCTGGGCTCTGTCCCTGCCATCATCCGCTGCTGGCTCACGACAACATTTAAGCATGATACCATGTTGTATGCTGCCGTCTGCACTGGCTCGTATGCCTCGTACCTTGATCTAGATTTAATCCGCCGCCTCGGCTTCCAGGATCAAGTCTTTAGGAGCGAGGATGACACCCGTAAAATCAGGTTGCCAGTCTACCTGCCAGAAGCAATTCCCGTCTCAGCATCATCACGCTCAAGTAGCCCTGCGCCGCAGCTCCCTTCGCTAACCGTCGATTTTATCGTTGTGGAGCATGATCATGATGAGGATGATGTAGCGATACAGATCTTCCTTGGGAGTGACATGATGCGGGCGCATAATGCCGACATTCTCTTCTCATCGGATCAGCTAACCCTGTACGATGATGACTGTAGTAAACTGCGAATACCACTCGTACGACCAGAGGATGAGCGAGTTTTCAAGTCGTTGTATACTTGTAGTTATACGCAATCATCGACACCACAGCAGCCTGAAGACTCCAAGACTGCATCTATTATATCCAAAGCTGCAGGCTACGAAGATGAGTTCCCCAGCTCCAACGGACAACCATCATTTACTGCTGGCGGCAAGATCAATGACACAGCAACCACTTCGAGCTCCGACGATGGCTCGGTGGGTCAACGCAGTTTGGAGCAGCGTCCACCCATCGACCTTGGCACAACCCAGTCTGCATCGAAAGAAGCGCAAGACTTGGGCTCGGCTGGCGTGACGCAACGGTCTGGTCCCTCGCCCGCTATTTGGAATAATTGGCGACGTGATACGGAGAAGACCAGCACCGCGGAGTGGGCCGGCGTGGGCAGAACGTCGAGTTCGACGTACCAACGGCGCGATACGGGCATCAAGGTGCTGAAGAAGCCGGGCGCGCGAACGCTTTCTACGAGCATTTCGCAGGGCACGTCGCCGGCTGGCCAGTCTCGTTTCTTTGACGACGGCAAGAGACGAGATAGCAACGTTAGTGAGGCCGAGGGCAATGCATCGACGATGAAGAGATCAGTATCGGGATCGGGAGAGAAGACGAAGGAGAGCACGTCGACGCTGACTAGGATGCCGTCTGCGAACCCGGTGGGCGGAGCGTCGGCATTTGCATGGTTGAATTCGAAGAGTGTCAAGTGATTGATGCATCTTCTTGATACCCTTTCTGTAGGATGCTACTATACATAGTGACCTAGTAATTCTATCAGCCAGAGCGTCGACCGAGGAAAGCTGTTCATCTCATGACTAGAATCAAGATCAATGAAGACATGAGAATGATATAGATACCAAACACGACATAATGAGAGCGGCTGCAGACGTTACCGCTACTCTATACTCCACACTCCGTACATATGTACATACCTAGTATGTATCTATCTAGGGTGTTACAAAGTATGCAGGCACTCGTCGTATTTAGCGCGCGGATGGTCCTGCCAAGCGCCTTCAGCCTCGTTGCCTCGCGCTGTGATGTTATGACTATCAAGATACCTGCAATGCATGGTGCTGGTACTCCGTACTCCGCATACTTTGTACATTCCCCCTGTGACAGCTAACGGCGGTGGTGTTTTCCATCTGTTTTCACTCTGCTTCCCGCGAACCATCTGCAGCGTTTGTCTCGGCCATTGTTTTCGCGCTTCAACTACGGCCAAGCCCAGGGCGTAAGGCTGGCTACTCGCTAAATTTGCAGCTTGCAGCCCCAGCAGAGGCAGACAAGACGCATCTATCTACGGAGTACTTTGTACCGGTGGGTGTGCAGTGAGTGAGGTGAGTCTAGTTGTTGGTACAGCCTCAGCGACGGTCGACCTCCTACAGGCCGCGTTTTTTCGTCTTCCTCACCGCCTACACTCTCTCCCCACGCCCAGAAGCTGCCCAGACGTCGCGTCCGTCTGCTTCATCTGTAGCATCGTGTACTGAGTAGGCCAGGCCCGCTGCGGTTGAGTCCCGGTCTTTTTTGCCTTGCCTTGCCTGGCCGTGGAGTCTCATCGGCTCCAACGGTAGGTAGGCCCCCAGTTTCAAGACGGCCTCCACCAAGAAACGGAAGATTGCGCCTGCAGCATCAACCGAGCACATAGAGCACGAGAGTAGCATATCAACGCCTTTGCCGGATGAGGGGACCCACGCTCCAAAGTCGTCACCACGCTCTTCCCCACTGCCCTCGCACACTGGCAGCACTCGCGCCTCTGTCTCCCCTCCGCCGCCACGCTACCTCCCTCCCCACCTCCACAACGAGATCTACGACGCCGCACAAGATACACACCCCATCCCTAAAGACAGTCTGACCGCCGCCAGCTCGCCTAGCGAAGCGTACGCCCATTTGACGCTGGACGGAGAGCCCATGGCTGCAGACTCGGACCGTACACGTTCCTCCACCGACCAGAAGCCACAACCGCGCTCCGCCTCGCCCGCAAAGCGTTTGCACTCGGACATGGACGTCGACGGTCCCTCCTCCACCCGTCCCCCGAAGCCGGTGCCCACGCCCCAACGCAGCCTGCGCGCCGCCTCTGTCGAGATGGTCGATGCCACGTCCAACGGCAGCTCCGACTCGGCTTCGGCCTCTGCCGCAGAGTCGTCCGCCACCAGCGTGTCCGCAGTTCCATCATTGGCGCTACCCAGTCTCGAAGAACAGGTAGATAGGGTGCTAGCGCTATCGCGGAAGCCGCTGCAGAACCGCCAGGCGGGCTACATTGTCTCGCACTCCTGGCTCGAGCGCGTTTGGGCTAGGACTCCGCAATACGCCGACAAGCAGCGCGAGTTCAGCAAATCCGCGACCGAGGGTGAAATCGGACCTGTGGACAACTCCAACCTCATCGACGCAGTCGGCCTCCTCGACGACCTTGCCGACCAAAAGGGCGAGGATTTTGTGCCCCTACGTCCCGGCGTGACGCTCGAGCAGGACTATGAAGTGCTTCCCGCCGAGGCATGGGAGCTGATACTCTCCTGGTACGGCATCAAGGAAGGCAGCCCAGTCATTCGACGATATGCACACGACACCTCGCCTGATCAATTCGCACCGAACATACAGTACGAGTTGAACCCACCCATCTTCACCATACGCAAAGTTAGAAAAGAGGCGCCATCCGCACTCGAGGCTTCCAAGAAGCTCGTGGCGAGCCGGAGCGACAACCTCGTCGATTTCATAAACGCAGCAAAGCGGGCGGTTGGCATCCATGTCGACCACAAAGTACGCGTCTGGAGGATTCTCAACGCGCCTACTACCAGCAACCCCCCGCCCTCACAACAACCTTCCGGCATGCTGACACCCGAAGCCTCCCCCCCGCCTACGGTTCCGCAGCCGCCGATGACCCCACCGCTCATCATCGATGCAGCGAGCCTTGTCGATCTTGATATCGGTACACAGCGCGAAGAAGTCACTGGCAAGGACGAAGCAGGAAATGAGAGCTTCAACGATAAATTAAATCTATCGGGGGCTGGTCTTGCCGAGGACCAGGTGCTTGTGCTGGAAGAGCAGAACGAGCATGGAGAGTATATCACCGGAGCGATTCCCAAGATTACCTCCAAAAATGTTGCAAGCAAAAGTGGCGTCAAAGGAACCAAGAGCACGGCAACCAGCGGCCGAAGCACTCCAGCGCTCTCAGGACCTATGACTCGGGGACGCACAAGGAACGGCAGGGTCCGCGGGACAACTGGTTTGACTAATCTGGGCAATACCTGCTATATGAATTCTGCGCTCCAGTGCATCCGCAGTGTGGAAGAGCTGGCTATCTATTTTTTGTCGAATAAGTTCAAAAAGGAGATCAACTCAGATAATCCGCTCGGTCATAACGGTAACATTGCGCGCGCCTACGGCGGTCTTATGGCTTCCATCTATGACGAGGACGGCACCTCTTCCTTTGCACCAAAGAACTTCAAGAATACCCTCGGTCGTGCCCAACCAATATTTTCCGGCTACGGACAACAAGACTCTCAAGAATTCCTTAGCTTCCTCGTTGATGGCCTACACGAAGATCTCAATCGCATCCATAAGAAGCCTTACACGGAGTATCCCGAGTCTGACGACAACACTCATCGTGACCCTGAAGCCATCAAGGCCTTGGGTGAAAAGTTCCGTGCTATCCACCATGCACGAAACGACTCTGTCGCCATGGATTTATTCAACGGTTTTTATAAAAACACAATGGTCTGTCCGGACTGCCAGAAAGTTAGCATTACTTTCGATCCCTACAGTCTAGTCACTCTTCAGCTACCGATTGACCAAACTTGGCAGCACAAAGTTCGCTTTGTCCCGCTCCAGGGCAAAATTTGGGATGTCGAGGTAGATATTGATAAGCATGCGACCATTAAAGCTTTGAAAGAATATGTGGGCAAGCGCTTTAACGTCGAGGGAAGCCGCATCATGGCGTCCGAAGTCTACGGTTCAAAGTACTATAAGCATTTTGATGACAAGACTTCGTTATCAGAGGCTGGAATCCAGCCGCGCGACGAAATACATCTCTACGAGCTCGATGATATTGGAACTAATTGGCCACCCCCGAAGAGTAAGAAAAAGAAGGGCAGTTACTATCCATCCTTCAGTCACGACACTGATGAGGAAATTCCAGATCCATCGAGTCAGGCCCATGATAGAATCATCGTCCCGGTGTTCAATCGGATTCCGTCGAGCTCGTCGACGTACCGATCTCCAAATTGGACGGTGGCACTACATCCTACTTTCATACTCGTGGATCGTGAAGAAGCTAAGAACTACGACGCTATTCTCAAAAAGGTTCTCGGGAAAATTGCCCAGTTGACTACACGTGACCTGTTCGCCGATAGTAAAAATCATTCCCTGCCTCAATCTCGTTTTGGTTCTGACGTCGTCTTGACAACGGAGGAAGATGCCTCGCCTAACGGCGATCCGCTTGTTCAAGATGGCTCAGTAGAGGGCGAAGATAACATGGTCGAAGTCACCATGACAGATCCTGCCGATGCAAATGCAAACGCCCCTTCCGATGACAAAGTTCCTGAGATTCTCCAACCGGGGTCTTTCATGCCTCCCGAGTTCCGTCAGCTATTTGAAATAAAACATACGGTTGCCGAACAATCTTGGGTTCCCACAGGATGGGGTTCTATCGACGGCTCGAAAACTTTCCAACCCATCGCTAATCGAATCCGCGTTCCGTCCTCAAAGGGGTCATCCGTACAATCGCTGGAAGACGCCAGCAATTCTGTGTCGAGCGATGAGGACGACAATCCGCAATTTTCTGTTGACGCCCAACGCACAATAGAGACTGCTGAACAAAGCAGTGACGAAGACGAAATCATGCAGCCATCCGAACCAACTCACAACGGCCGTTCAAAGAACTTCAGGCATATGTCGAAACATGAGAGAAAGCGCATGCAAAGGGACCGCAAATTCAACGGGAAAAAGGGTAAAGCGAACCGTCTCGAACAGCCATCACGGTCGTATGAGCGACCTGAAGACGATGACGATGAACGTCTGATCAGATGCGGTGAAGCCATCGTTCTTGATTGGACTGCAGACGCACATGATGCTCTGTTCGGGGGTACCAATGCCGATGATTCGCGAGGTATGGACATTGGCAAAATTGTGCAGACGGTTGAGGACGAGGAGTTGCAAAAGAAAAAGGAGAGGCGAAGAGCCCGTAAGAAGAACGGTATCACTCTGGACGAATGCTTTGCCGAGACTTCCAAGAGCGAGGTTCTATCAGAAGATAATGCGTGGTATTGCAATCGCTGCAAGGATCTGCGCCGTGCTACAAAGACACTGGAGATCTGGACTGCACCTGATATTCTCGTTGTTCACCTGAAGCGCTTCAGCTCTCATCGGGCTTTCAGGGACAAGGTCGATGCGTTGGTAGACTTCCCCATAGAAGGGTTGGATCTTTCGGACAAGGTTGGTTTGCCCGAAGACAAGGATCTAATCTACGACCTGTTCGCTGTAGACAACCATTTTGGAGGACTCGGTGGAGGTCATTACACTGCGTATGCAAAGAACTTCTTCGATCAGCAGTGGTATGATTACAACGGTAAGTTGTCCACTACCTTACTACCAGGTATAGTACACTTGTCGCTGACTATGTCTAGACTCCAGTGTTTCCAAGTGCAGCTCCCCTGAGCGAGTTGTGACTTCCGCTGCCTATCTACTCTTCTATCGCCGCCGTTCTGCCGGCCCTTTAGGCCCTCCAGCCCTCCAGGAGATCGTCAACACTTGGCGGGACCCCGAGTACGAGGGCGGAGAGACCGGCGACGAAGCAAACTCGCGTAATCCATCACCTTCGGGAAACGGCTTGCGCCTCGGCGAATCGTCCCGCAATGGATCGTCGAGCGCTTTCGGAGCGGGAGCCGGAGCCCTGCGAGGGGGTGGTTCGGCCGGAGCAGGGAACCTAGCGCTGAGCGGAGCCGGAGCCGGGACGATGGAAAATGAAACCGATGATATCTTACCGTCTTATGAAGATGAGGGATATGGGGAGGGTATGGATCTTCAAGAAGTATATGCACCACTTCACAATTACAACGGCGGCTATACCGCACAAGAGTGGAGCTTTGCAGGGGTCGACAACAGTGCGGATAATGATGCCAGCCTTCACGACGCCTTCCACGCCGACGACGCGAGCGACGGACCTCAACAGGGATCTCCCATCACAGATCGCATGCGCGATTTCGACGATGAAGATTTCAACGCCCCGACACTGGGACAGGGTACACCATTAGGGCAGGACGAGGAGATACCCCTCCTAGAACCCCCGGACGAAGAAGTGACGGAAATCCGAATCGATCCCGATGAGATGGGCTAGCCACCCGACAGCGATTCTAGCTCCAAAGTGGATGACCGGCTTGCATAAGGTTCTACGTGGAATGAGTAAGAGTTGAATTAGGGGGCAGTTATCGAGGTGTCAAAACCGGTTACGCTTCTCAGCACTTTTTCCAAACTTGAGAGTATTACTACAGTCATAACCATGAGTATTTGATGACATGGAACGCGAGCATCAATTATCATTGCACCTGGGCACATTAGATGGCGGAACACACCTTTACACACATTTTTTTTCCATCACTTGGTTCCGGAACGAAATCAGATTCAGTACCACCAGCATCAGGGTTCTTCTTCTCCTTCTTCTTTTGGTCTACCTCTTCTTTCACGGCATGGCATATCATTGATAGAGACGAATGGGGCTTGTGAATATGATGATTGGACGGATTGAGGGGGGATGGATGGATGGATGGATTGGTAGCATTGCTTTGCGTTTGTTTTGGTCATTGCTTTGGCGTTTTAGAAAAAGCATCACTTTCACTGAAATTGTCTGTGTGCCTCTGTGTGTGTATAAAGGCTTGGTGTAGTGCCGTGATCTACACGTTTTCTCCCCTCTCCCCCTCCTTCTCCGCCAAAGTCATTGAATGAAATGTATTTGAAAGGTAGGAGTGAAGTCAACATCTTGTGAATGTTCATTATTGCATTTCTTCATCCTAGGAATCAATCAGCCAGGGTATCGTTACGGAGGCGTTATCATCATATATATACGCATGAGCTTGCGTGCCTCCAAAAAGCACAAGCAAGCTCTGCCGCCGCCACACAAAAAAAAAGAAGAAGAAAAACCCAATCAAAGTTCGAAAACGTCTCCCCAGGTGTGTGTGTGTGTGTGTGTGTGTGTGTGTGTGTGTCTGTGTGTGTGCCGCTCAAAAGACGTCCCGACTCAAATCCCCAATAGATTTCCTCCCCCCCCCCCCTCCACGGGGAAGATCGCCCCGCCCCCCAAGGAAAAACAAACGTCGTCCACACGTGCCACACCCCATGACCCCATGACCCCAGTGTCCCATTGAACCAAGCTATCGAGAAATTCCATGAGTAAGGAAAAGAAGAAGAAGAAAAAGCCCCACGCAGCCAGCCAGTATGACTACATCAACCAGAAAGAAACCCCTCATCCCAACGTAAACGACCACCCCCACTCCCTAACCACATCCTCCCAATCCCTCCTCCCCTCCCCATTCAAGGCGGGCCTCCACACCTCCTCCAAAACCCTCTGCACTATGCCAACATTCTCATAACAATTCCTTGCCTGTATCTCCTTCAACCGCCCAAAACACTTCGTTATCTCCGGCTCGTTGTCGAGCTCAGCGCCCGCGAGGAAAATGGGATACAACATGCTCGATTCGGCGGGACTCCCGGGCGGAATGCGCGCGATGAATTGCATGGCGCGGGAGGCGCAGGCCGGGACGAGGGGCCGGTGAAGGATGGAGGTGCGGTAGAGTTGGATGAGGGCAGCTAGACGGTAGGATTCTGCTAGGGCGACGAGGTCGAGAGCGATGGGGAGGTCGAGGCCTGGAAATCCCATTGGGGAGGGGTAGACCCAGTTTTGGATGTCGAGTTCGATGCTTGCGAAGGCAGCTTCGGTGATGTGGGGGAAAGCGGGGGCGGCATTTGTCGTGGTAACGTATTGGATGCGGGAGATGAGGCGGCACATGTCATAGGCTATTCCCATGAGGGGGTCAACGGTGACAGATGTGCTGCTGGTGAGGGAGAGGTCGCTATCGAGGAGGGAGGTGGGGTCGTTGGTGGGGGTTGAGACGCGGGACATTAAGGAGGCCATGGCGTTGTGGTAGGTGTAGTGTCGGCGGAGGGAGTCGACTTCCCAGCTGTCTGTCGTGCCGGGAGGGGAGGATACTAGGTTGAGTATATCGCGGACGCATCGCATTTGGGAGAGCCATCTTGTGCTTTTTTCACCGTTGAGGGCTTCTAGGCCTACTAGGAGGAGGATTATGCCGATGACTTGGTGTGCGTCGCGTGGGGGGGTTCGCTCGCCTGTTGCTGGCTTTGGTTTGGGGACTCGGTCGGAGAGGTAGGCGTAGCATTTTCTCTGGTGCTTGGCGGACACGCTGCGGAGATGTTGGGCCTGTTCTGTGGTGCTTGTTCGACGAGCTAGTTGTGCGGCGGATAGTGCGATGATGGCGTTTAAGACACCGTCTGACGAGAAGGCCCAGGGGATGTAGAGCTGTGTGTAGAAACTGTGCGGTGTGTCGGCCACGCTTACGCTGGGTACGAAGGCATCCACGTAGTATCTGAGCAGATGTTTCTTCTCGGAGATCTCGTCGCAGGGCAGCGTCGCCCACGGATCTAGCGAGTCTCTTGGTGACCCGATTGTTGCTATCTCGCTATCGGGTGAGGGTACAGGGACGTGGTCGTCATCTTGGGTAGTGCAGGAGGTCACTACACGCCGCGGCGCTTGCCATTCACAGGAGAGGTTCAGGCGGGTACAGTTCTGGCATTCGGGACGTTGGCCGTCGCAGCGTTTACGGCGCGCGCGACATGTTAGACAGCCCTGTCGAGATCGAGGAGCGAACTTTCGTTGGCGGGGGCGCTTTGTGGTTGTAGTGGTTTCTGGTGCGGGTTCGGGTTCAGTGGTGGTGGTGGTGGTGGTAGTGGTGGGCGTTGAGGGCAGGGCGTCACCCATATTGCTTGGTGGTCGCGGGTATAGGATGCGCACAATGCATGTTCTGGATGAATTATGCGTATGATTCTGGTGTGCGTGAAGGAGTCGTCCAGAGGTGCTTTCGATGTGGATGTGAGTCGTTGGGGAATGCAATACGGAGTACTCCAATAAATAAGCGGAGAGCGGAGTGTGCACGTGCCGTGTGGATAGCTGGGAGGTCTACAGGTAAGGCGGGGGTTGTGTTGTATAAAGATGTGCCACACAAGTCGCCCACCTCCACAGTCCGCTTTGAAGCCTCGAAATCGCCGCGTGTCCATCGTGATCATTTTTCAGCGTGTTTGACCAATGTCTGATTCGTATGGCCGCCGGCTAACTACAACATCTCCGGAATCCGGCCATCTCAATGCTCCCTTGCCCCCATGTTGACGACCTCGGCCCGAATACGTATCCGACACCAATGGGTGGCATCTGAAGAGGATCTGTAACGTACGAATGACATCAACAAGTGGAGATTCCATGTGAGTTGCTCAGGAAGCATGGCAACAGTCACGGAAACATTGACGTGCCATGAAGTCAAGAGCAGGGGTTTCATGCACCATGTCCAACCGCGCGGGAACCGCGGCTGCTAACCATCATGTTCGACTGTATTTCCGTGTTTGGTGAGAAACAGGGGTGCATTCATACGCGGAAACATACTTGAGCATTATCCCTCTTCTGTCACCTGTATCTTCCTCGCAGGTCTCGTCACTTCTCACGTTGCGAACAGTGTTCTTTGCGTTCCTTATTCCCCAGAATCTGCTCCGTACTCAATTCATCATTCTAGACAACACACCACAGTCATTCATGCTGTCTACGCAGACCACATCTAACATTTACAGGCCAACTTTGATGAGTAATTACTTCACGTAGGTACGGTTTGTGCGCAGGGCGCAAATGTACTTCGCACATGCGTCCAAAAGCCACCATGCTTTCAAATCCTTCACTACGGCTTTAGCAACATTGTGAACGGTACACCATCATTGGGTAAGATTTTCAGCCAAAAAGAAAATACGACTCATTCTACGATAGAAGACTCGGGCGCAGGAGATGTGTAATATATAATTCCTTACCATGGGCGAACGCAATCTATGAAGAAACAAAGACAATCTTGGGAACGTTTCGTTTCAGCATCTCACAAATACGTCTAAACTCTTCTGTCTTACAAGTTTATTTGACCCTGTGTGTAGACTGTGACTGGAGTCCGTCAGTCTCTAACCTATATAAATACAGTAAAGCAGGTTAGCATACCTGCCAATTATACCTAGCATCTCCATACTCTTGAAAATACGAGGCCAAGATTACTTTCTCATGACCTACATAGAAAATTACGCGGTGTGACTGAAATTGTGGCGGCACCACATCTTAGTAGTTTGACATGTAAGGCGCAAAGCGTGGGCAACCGAACTGGATGGGGCTAGGTGATAAACACGAGGACTATGAGTCCATCTTTTGACTACACTGATATAGCTAAATAACATTCCATACGCCAAAATATAAAAGGTGAACAGGGTGACAACATCGCTTCACAGTCATCACATCGCTTCCACAGCATCGCTCAACCTGCTAGTTCCATTCGTCAATCTAATCATTCAAGAAAATACAATACTACCACGAATTCCCACAAAACGAATCATCTTAAACACCCAAGTAAACACCCGTCGTAGCTTCGATATTCCAACCATCTAAGCCACGCCATCCCAATCACCGTCAAGATATTTCCGCGCCGCACCATCCTCGCACATAACCACACAAAACCTCCCAAAAATGTCCGAATACACATCATCAACAACTACCCGCCCCTCCTTCGAAACTACAAAGACCGATAATTCCATTGCCTCACTCACGTCGTCGTCATCGTCATCGAAATCGGGAAAGTCTGGCAGGACGCAGCGGGTATGGGCAGCGATTAAACAGCATGTGAGGGAACATAATGAGAGTTTCAATAATGCTTATGCACTGTACTATGGAATGGGGCAGGTAAAGAGGCCAGCACCACGTTCGTCGAAGTAGTAGGAGGGGTGTGGTTGGGTTGTGTATCGAGAGCGAGAGGTGGTTGGAGGTAGTAATTGGCAATTCATCAGGTGTATCTGTTAATTGAGCTTAGAGTATTGTAATCTTAAGATTCTCTTGATTTCGCATTGATATCTATCGATAGCTCCTTCGTTGATATTTTCTTGTTTGGCCTACCTTGACATCAGCTCTGATGATGTACCCATCTTTTTGGAAGTAATCTCACGCCCACCTTACAGCTTTCGATATATCGCTCCTAATAGCACGGGGGGGGGGGGGGGGGGGGGGGGGGGGGGGGGGGGGGGGGGGGGGGGGGGGGGGGGGGGGGGGGGGGGGGGGGGGGGGGGGGGGGGGGGGGGGGAGGG
>JAFISD010000293.1:0-31174 GCA_022560085.1 Helminthosporium solani | reverse complement strand
GTGGTGGCGGCATGGTTGATGGGAGTGATGATAGAGGACGCGTCTTGGTGGGGTGATCAGGTTACTGATTTGATCAGCTTACTGATTAAACACGTTAATGAAGCCGCTCGCAGAAGCTTGTGGCAACCTGACTTTATTTGTGGAATGCCCCGCATGGATGCTTGGCGGGTTAGCGTGTTGCGGTTGCTGATCAGCGGTGTTCGCGATCACTACTGATTTCGACTGACAGCCTGCCCTTATCACCAGCTTTCCACTCTGCATCTTGTTGGGGTTGGAACTCAACTCTTATGTGGCGAATCAATTTCTTCCATCTGCAATAACGGAGCTAACGACTCGAGCTCATATGCCAGTGTGACCGAGCCGCTGTGCGCGATTGATTCCTTGAGCCTTTTTAGAGGCTGCGCGATCGTCCCCTCTCGCCCCCGCATACAAGCGTATCTTCGACTCGATGCGACTGCTATACACCGCACGCAACGGAGGGTTTGGATGGACAAAGGATTACATCAATTACCGGGAGATTCCTCCTTATGCGATCCTCTCGCATACCTGGAAGGAGGGACAGGAGGTAACGTTCGATGATCTAAAGAATATGCACAATGCAAAAGACCGTGGTGTGCAAAGCTATGAGGGGTATCAAAAGCTTCGCTTCTGCGCGCAACAGGCTAGGCGTGACAACCTTGATTACTTTTGGATAGACACCTGCTGTATCGACAAGTCTAACAGCTCAGAGCTTCAAGAGGCGATTAATTCTATGTTCCGTTGGTATCAAAACGCGAAGAATTGTTACGTCTACCTTTCAGATGTCGAGAACGACACTTTGAATGGTGAGGGCGAGTCAGCCTTCAAGCAGAGCAGATGGTTTACCCGAGGCTGGACGCTCCAGGAGCTTCTGGCTCCAGAATCGGTTGAATTCTTCTCTAATGAGGGAAGGAGATTGGGCAACAAGACGTCACTCAGACACATCATTCATGAGATCACAAAAATTCCCGTTGAAGCTCTCCAAGGGAACCGGTTATCCGAGTACACCGTATCCGAGCGCCTCTCTTGGACAGAAAAGCGCCAGACGACACGCGAAGAAGATAGTGCATATTGCCTCCTAGGCATATTTGGCTGTCATCTGCCGCTGATATACGGTGAAGGCAAGGAGAAAGCGTTGAAGCGACTGAAGAAGGAGATAGCGGAAACTGCCGAGGATTCTACGAACAGGGCTAAAGTTCGCAGCCGAAGCCAAGAAGAGAAGCTTGGAAAGATCTGCGACTGGCTTTCGGCGCCTGATCCATCCACAAATTACCACAAAGCACACAAGCAGCGGCAGGCTGAGACTGGAGTCTGGGTGATAAAGGGCGAGCAGTTTAGGAGATGGATTGGGAGTGCAGCATCGCGGCTCTGGCTGTACGGGATCCTAGGATGTGGAAAGACGATCTTAAGCTCTACAATTGTTGAGAATTTGCTGCAGCACTGCGGCGATGACACCAATATGGTGACTGCGTACTTTTACTTCGACTTCAACGATGCGCAGAAACAAGATCCAGAACTGATGCTCCGCTCGTTGCTCTGCCAGCTCCTACAACGTGCGGTCACAATGCCTAAGGGCATTGACGCGTTATTCGCAGCCTGCGAGAATGGTAGACGAGAGCCATCACTGCATGCGTTGCTAGAAGAAGTACGGGCAACACTGCAGGAGTTTGCGCAGGTTTACATCGTTCTTGATGCTCTCGACGAATGTACACAGCGCTTGGAACTAATGGAGATGCTCGAAACAGTGACTGCGTGGAAACTCGACAATGTGCATTTGCTTATGACTAGCCGGAAAGAACGGGATATCGAGAGTTCTTTGGTAACTTTTATCAAAGAAGAGGACACCATCTGTCTTCAAAAGGACATAGTGGACAAGGACATACAACGATACGTTCAGCAAAGGCTGTCTGACGATAAGAATCTGGCAAAATGGAACAAGGATGCTGCTGTTAGGCAGGAGATCGAGGCTACAATAATGCATGGAGCTTGCGGGATGTATGTGTGTTAACCCAGTTCTCTACAAAGTCCAAGCTGACGTTAGTACAGGTTCCGATGGGCCGTGTGTCAGCTTGACACGTTGGGGAAGTGTCGCAATCGAACGAAGCTGCGCACGTCACTTGCTACTTTGCCGCGAACACTGGACCAGACGTACGACCGCATTCTCTCTGCTATAAGCGAAGAAGACTTCGAATATGCGATGCGCATCTTGCAGTGGCTAACGTTTTCTGCACGGCCACTGTCCGTCGAAGAGATTGCCGAAGTCGTTGCCATCGACGTGGCGCGCGACCCAGCGTTCGACCGCGACGAAGTGCTAGAAGACCCGCTAGAAGCGCTAAACATTTGCTCCAGTTTAGTCACTATCACTGCAAATAAGGCGCAGCAGAGCTCAAGGCCTGCCCAAAGGATTGTCGCTCTAGCACACTATTCTGTTCGGGAGTACCTAGTTTCAAACAGGATCAAACAAGGAAGAGTAAAGCAGTACAGCATGCAAGAGGACAAATGCCAAAACGCGATAGCGAAAGGGTGTTTGAAGTACCTGAACCAATTCCAGCAGCCATTATCTAGAGAAATCGTAAAGGCATCCGCACTCGCAAGGTACGCAGCAGAGTTCTGGAGCGGCCATCTTAGAAAGACGGGAGACGACATGGTAGGATTGAGCCAACTAGCGATGGATTTGATGTCCATTGAAAACCCTGCATATCTCACCTGGATCCAGTTGTATGATCCGGACGATCCGTGGAGTGGGCAACCGAATTTGAGTAAAGGTCTG
Source organism: Helminthosporium solani (assembly GCA_022560085.1). NCBI lineage: Eukaryota > Fungi > Ascomycota > Dothideomycetes > Pleosporales > Massarinaceae > Helminthosporium > Helminthosporium solani. Next base: position 28,386 of record JAFISD010000293.1, on the reverse strand, counting down.
AAGAGCGTAGCTGCGCCACTTTACTACGCAGCGTTGCTAGGCTTGAGTACAATTACACAAATGTTGGTGGACCACGGCGCTGAAGTTAACGCACAAGGCGGACACTACGGCAACGCACTCTACACAGCTTCTTTTAAAGGCCACACCCAGGTAGTCCAGACGCTGATTAAAGCAGGCGCTGAGGTTGATGCGCAGAGCGGAGAGTACGGCAACGCATTGCAGGCGGCTTCGTCTGAAGGCCACACGCTAATCGTCAAGATGCTGCTCGACAACAAGGCAGACATTAACGCGCAAGGGGGCAAATACATCAATGCGCTCCAAGCAGCTTCAGCTGCAGGTCACCAGGCCATAGTACGACTACTCCTTGATAATGGTGCCGATGTCAACATACAAGGCGGTCTCTATGACAACGCTCTGAATGCGGCGGCCGCTGACAGTCATATAGCCACCGTCAAGCTTCTTGTCAAAAGAGGCGCAAAGGTCACGCAATCCGATGTTCAACGGAAAAGTGTTCTGCATCATGCTACCAATAGCGCGGTTTGTACCACCAGTCTCGTCGAGTTTTTACTCTCGCGAGGTGCTCCGACGGACACAGTCGACATCCAAAACATGACTCCGCTACACTACAGCATCAAGTTTGGTCATCAATCTATAGCAGGGTTGCTACTTGACAGCGGTGTGCCCATTGATGCTGGTGTCCATCGGAAGACATGGGTTCGGATTACCGGAAAGACTGGTACCACTTACCGGATGTTTGTTCCAGAATCCCTCTCCGATATTCCCTGTAATTCAGCTGGACTGACGCCTTTGCACTTCGCGGCTTTGATTGGCAATCCTGTCATGACCAAGTTCCTGCTGAAGCGTGGGGCTGACCCCAATGCCCTGTCCGAACACAACGAAACCCCGCTCCATCTCACATTACGTAAGACGCTGCACGAACCAAAGTATCAAGACGATTGGACTCATCCACACTGGAGGGCAGAGCGCTTGTGGGACTTGGTAGACTTTGAGGAAGACGATGTTGAGGTAATTTCTGCAGATATAAATGAGAACCGTGAAGGTGTGCTCAATGCGCTGCTAGCAGATCCCAGGACCTGTCTGACGATGAAAGACTATCAAAACGACCATGTTCTGCACTGTATTGAATACGGAGTCCCCGAAAGTGCGTCAGTGGTCCAAAAATTGGTTTCCAGAGGCGCGAATCCTTTTGAGAGTAACGGCAAGCAGCAGAACGCACTCCATTTGGCCAGCCGAGCTGGTGACCACGACGCGGTCGTTGTTCTACTTTCTCTAGGAGTTGAGTCTATATTGACGGACAGTGAGGGACTCAACGCTCTTCACTACGCTGCGCAGAGTGGAAATCTTGAAACGATCGCTATTCTTCTCGATACAGCTTTGTCAAAAAGACCAAGCCTGATGGCATCGAAGGACTGTTGTGGTAGAAACCTGCTCCATCACCTATTGTCTGAGACCTTTAGGGCTAAAGTTGAGACAATACAGTTGCTGCTTGACAAGGGCGCGGATGGTTTAGAGTTGGACGTTTCTGGTAACTCGCCGTTGGCGAGCTACATCGAAGGCCACTGGTTGCAACTAAATATCGACATCTGCCAACTGTTGCTTTCGGTCGAAGGAAGCTCTTCATTTATCGACAAGGACGGAAAAAACCTAGGGCACTTGTGCGCTTCTACATTGCATTTCGACATTCAAATCTTGGAGATGCTTGATAGAAACGGTGTCGATCTAACGAAGAAAGACCGTCAAAGCAGGACAATTTTACACTGTGCTGCGATCAGCGGATCCATTACCGAGGAATCCTTGCACTATCTTCTCCATGTTGTTGGCGTCAAGATGAATGCAGAGGACGCATTTGGAAAAACAGCACTGCAGCATGCAGTGGAGATGTCTTCGAAAGATCACGACCTAGATGAATATGATCCTGGTCGTTGGGACAGAGCTGCGAGGTTGTTAAGATTAGGTGTCATTCAAGCGGATAATAGAGCAATGCCGGGCTAGTCAACGCAACAGTTTGTGGAAAAGGGTAGGTGACCCACATCTTCTTGAAAGAGCGGCGGGTCTGTGTCTTTGCATCCCTGCAATACTGCTATTGTCATCTTACAAGGACTCGGAATTTGCCCAAAGACCGTGTCGAAAACGTCTATATGGTCGGTCTTGATATTATCCTCCAGTTCGTCCTTGAGTATCGGATCCACATCCTTCGGAGGTCGGATGTGTCGGCAAAGCTGCCCGTGTTCAACATCCAAGGCGCCTGCTGGAACGACGCGGATCCGATACTGCCACCATGCCTACGATACTTCGCCGTGAACGTTCGTCTTTTGGGTGCACGCCAGCACCTGGGCCCGGTTCTAAAAAGCCTACCGAGGCCTTGCGGATAGGCTCACCCTTCCTAGGCGATACGAAGGCGGACGTTCTGCGGCTAGTCAGTGGCTGGCTGTGCGATGAGACAAACGGGCAATGGACGATGGTGGTAGACAACACGGACGATGTCGAGACCTTCTTTCCATCGCGAGGGCGCGAGCAGGACAAGTCGAGGATACCGGAATTTAGCACGCATGATTCCATTCGTTAGAGTGATCGTTCAAAGTGTCGCAGCAATTGCTACTCGACTGGGAACAGTAGTACCCCAGGATGCCATGAAGCTCGTGGAGGAGATCATGGAAGAGGGCCAGCATATCGATAGGTTCATAAGCTTCACCCCAAAGGTACAACACAGTTCTGCCCCACCCCTATGCGAAGGCCTTAGCACCCAACCTTATGTACCAGGTCAGGTGTGATGAGCCATATCACGTGATCTGATGTGGTACAAAAAGGTGCTTCTACATAGTAGCTTAATGCGACAAGGTCAGGGCCAGTGCGAGTCGGCCATCCTTCCTGCAGGCGGTGGCGACACAAAGTACCGCCTTGCATAGGTTACATCTTACAATGATGCGTAAACGAAGTGCTGCACTTTCACTATACAATCTTGGTCATACCTATGGGTGCTGCTTTAATGGATCTGCAAACTCTAACTCCTCCCCTTTAAGAATCATCCTTAGACTGACAGTTCTATCGGCGCGCGTTCGCTTACAAGCGCATTTTGCCTTACCTGCAGTACCGTCACAAATAAGAGTCTGGAGGTTCTAGCCACGACTACGCCTCAGCCTAGGGCATGGTATTCGCCACTTTAGAGACAGTAATTCTATCAATGTCGAAGTTTATCGCCCTATAGCCGGTCTAGGACGGCCATTCTCTATACGGGAAATACCGAACAATGTTTCGCTTTCAATCAGATTTTCTCTTGCTCCTGTACCGGTATGCTCTTCGTTTCTATTGAATTGAAATGTGGCATACTTCGAAGTTGTCCGCCTTCCATTCTGCATGCATATGACCATGTATATATGCCTCCCCAATTGATTTCCAATTACCGTTCTCCATAAGTCGTAACACGAATGGGACGTCAGAAGAGGACAAGAAACAAATAGCGTCTCCTTTCTTTGCTGATATTGGCGCTATTCCAAGGTGACCCATCTTTGTCTTCAAAAGCGTTCTCCCTTGATTTGGTAAGCAGAGTGCTGCTCGAAAAACATGTTCGTCTCGACTTTGCGACTCTATCTTTTCTCCTGCTAAGAATGCTGCCAGAGTGACTGACAGAAATGCATTTATTTCGCCTCTCGTCGGGATTGCTCTTGCATGATTCTCCTCCACAAGGTCATCATAGCCTGGACAGATCGGAGCATTCCGGATTTCACCATCAATCCAGCGATTGTTTTGGACATCCTCTATAATCTTTTTCGCACATTCGTAGAGAATATACTTTCGGAAGCCAAGTTCGAAGGAGAGACGTTCCTGGCTTTGTGCAATCGATCGATCGCCAATTAAAGTGCGCCATAGCACTTCTACACGTTCCTGGCCATTGACGCAATACTGATCCAACTTCAAACACATTGAAAACCAGGATTTCAAAGCGTCTCTCTCCTCAAAAGGTTCGATTTCTTCGACGATGTCCCATTTAACACCATCCAGGTGCAATACACTACCCGAGATAGACAAGGAGGAAGTCTTTGCAAAGTATTCCGGACCACTCCCCCAAGGGTTTCCGCCAAGGGAACCCGGCTTAGAGAACGCGCTGAAATCAGGTACCCAAGACGGTAGACCAGGTACTTGACGTTCCGTTTTATCCTGGACTATGGAGAGAAGCAGGACGTTTTGCGTCTTGACCAGAATATCGCTACTAATAGCAACGAATACATCTCGAACTGGCGTTCTATAATCTAGGTGTATAAATTAAACCCCTGGTGTTTTGCTCTAGTATATGTAAGACGCAATAGAGATTATAGAAAATATATTATCCCTAGGGTCTATTGCTATAAAGTTCATTGTTCTGAATAGCAAATATCTTAAAAATAAGTATGCTTTAGCCTCCTGGACTTCCTGCTAGGTATCTCCTCAATAAGCTTCGTTTAGTCCTTTGTGGGTTTCGCACTCATAATGGAGGCTAGAGATAATCACAGGAATAGCAAGGCTGGACCTATGGAATACTGAAGATTCCGCTTTCGATTGTAAAAAAGGAAGCTAGTGTGCTTTAGCTAGAAAGTGAGATATCTTAGCAAGTTGGCCCTATTCCTAAAACATAAAACCACACATAAGAATAACTTTGGAAGATAATGTGACTTCCTATACTATCTAACAACAATAGAAATATTAATAATCAAAAAACGAGTTAAGTGTCACCTAGGCTTTAGGTTTAACCCAAGGTAATTAGAGCTTTTCAAATAAGGAATAGTTATTAAACGTGTAATTGAACGTTTTAGGTAAACCTCTCTAGTGCTTAACAATAGGCGTAAGTGTTTTATTTATGATCTCAAAGGCTAGCTAGGCAGTTTCATCTTCGGGTCCCACCCACGTAATAATAGCGGATGCCTTGGCGTATATCTTACCTATTATAGCGACTTGGTAGGCACGTTCTTCCAAATCTTCTTAGTTGATACATATAGCATCTACCTAGAGAAGTAATAGTAAAGAACCCACGCTTATTTCCAAACCTTTTATCCTAGAAAGCGCTTCGTGGAGGTTGTTGGTTATTAGAAGAGATTATTTATCACACTATATAGTTTTCGAAGGCTTTGATGCTTTATATGGGATGCCATTTAGATCCCCCTATATATAAGACAGGGCGGCGTATGGAGGGTTATCGTAAAGGTCTTGTTCGATAAGTGAACACCATATCACAGTTTCGTGTTCTCCTCCTTCCAATGCAATTAGTTGGATACATTTCTATCCTAACAATAATTGGTATATAGCTACGCTATGCGTATCTAGAGACGAGTCCATAGTCTATGAAAGGAGTTCGAGCAGGATCCAAAGGCAGGCCTGCGCAAAGGGAGAACGGCGAAGGGCTCGAGGAGGCGGTCGAAGCTAAGCGTGAGGAGAGCGATGTTGCGGTCTATCGCATGCTGCTAGCAGCTTGTTGTGCTGAATGAAAAGTTGTAAGCTCGTGCAGAATAGGACAGTAGCAGTCGTTGCAGTCAGCGCTAGGCGAGTGTTCTCTCACCATTAAAGCGTTCGCTGGCACGTTGGCACTAAGGACCACGTAGATATGAGCTAACTAGCTATAAGATGCTTGGCTCGCTTATAGAGACTACATAATAGCATTATCACATTGTAGATCATCCAACGCTAGTAGGGATAGTGCTTATTTCAATACGAATCTATTAATCAGTGCGATAATTAGGCTTTATAGCTTGGATACTATAATGGTCTAGGACCGTTACAGGCATCGCCAAGAGATTCTTTTTAGACCTAAACTAAACGCTATCTAAAAAGACTCTAACTATAAGTATATAAAGTAGACTCTCTCCTTTAGTAGTTTAGTAGTTTTCTATTATCCTTTTATACTAGGCTTTTAGGTAGTAATTAATCCTTAGTCTTTATTTTTACTATTATGCTAGTGTGCTTGGCATATGAAAATTCACCTAATACACTCTACTTATAGAGATAAATAGGCCTGTCTCTTTTAATAAGAGTAGGTAGAGATATATAGATATATATATAGAGATATTATTATAAGAGGGATAAGTAAGATATAAGAGCTTAATAAAGAGCGTTAATTTATTACTATATAGTCTATTAAGTATAGATTTAGGATATTATATATAGAGTAGAGTAGTTTATAGAGAGTATAGGATTTTATAGGGGTTATTTATATATAGTATAGGCCTCTATATAGTTCTTAGTTAGTTAGGTTTTCTATAGTAAATTATAGTAACTTTATAAGTAGGACTTATACCACTACTAGTAATAAATTAGTATTAGGTATTACTATAATAGTAATATAATAGTAATATATTAAATAATATTTCTTATTAATAGTGTAGAAAGAATAGTGTTCTAACTAGGGCTAGGGTAAGGCTACCACTTAATATTTAAACCCACCAACAAGCCTAAACATTACTAAGCCGCCTTGGTCGGCCGACCTTTTTCCTTGGTGGGCCGAGCTGCGTCCTGGTTACGCGACGGGGGGCGTTACGCGCACGGGCACCTTACGCGGTTAATAATTCAGTGCGTTACTCCGAATCTCCGATGTAATCGCACTCTATTACGGCGTAGCAAAGAGGATAGAGTGTGGAGAACGATATACAGGTTTTGGGGGTTGGGTAGAACTACATTCAGGGTTAAGCGAGGAGTGGTCTCCTAGTTAGCTGTTTGATGGATCTCACCACCAAAAGGGAGGCGGAAGAGAACGGAAAACAGGTGGAGAAAAGCGGCAGTCGTCAACGGCTATGAAGTTTGACACGGATGAAAGTTTACTCACCTTGGACGTATTCACCCTACACTCGTTACATACAAATAGTGTCTTTTCCGCGTGGACCCCCGGCTGATAACGAAGACTGCGGGCCGACCCCCTGCCGTCTTCCACGTTTTGAGACATCGCCCGTCCGTGTATTGGACGATGGAGTGAGACCCTCAAACATCAATATTGTTACTCGCCAGACTTTCCGAAGTCTGAGATGGAGTGTTGAACGTACCAGTATGCCGGGAAGCGGCATTGGCTACTTGAAGCTCTATGATTCTACCTCAGCAAGACCGGGCTGGGAACTCTCATCCTTTACCTGGATCTATATTGCGAAGTCCGTGAGGCTCTTTTTCCGTCAGCCTTCGTGTGAAATCTCGCTCATCTCGACATTGTTTTTTGCCTAACCTCAGTTCGGTCTTTAACCCGTCACATCATCTCGGTCCATCGCGCAATGAGCGGCTCAGGCGCCAACGAGCTCTCCAATACGGGCGGCACTATTCGTAGCAGCGATCCACCGCTCGAAGTAGACGTGAGTGCCCCGCAGTGTGCTATCCACTCCGTTCACGCTCAAAATCTATCCACAGAGCGACCGCGATTCTGCTATCGGCAGTAATCAGTCTTTGTATGTTGTTTGCATCTTGTTGCATAGTCAAAGCTAGACAGGAAGAGCTGATCCGAGTACAGTTATACCATGTCTGCGACCTCGAGCATCTACAACTTCAAATACGAAAATGGGAGGCGATACCACGCATATTCGGAGGGAAGTAAGTACGTCCAGCACTTTGGAGTAGGGAACAATAGCTGATTGAAGAGAAGAATATCCGATACCCAACGATGAGGTATGGTTTCCCCCTGAATTTAACCCATCACAAGCTAACAATACTCACAGGTGGAAGCAGACCGCTTAGGTACACAAACTCCTTCATTCCCGAATCGGCATTGGCCTCTACTGTCACATGGAAGGCCTTGAGCTGGATCATGTACCATGTCTAATCAAATTTGCAGACATCCAGCATCAGGCGTTCCGCTTGACCCTCGACGGAAGGCTATACTCTGCCCCAATCCCACAGGACGTGCAGAATGTCCTAGACGTAGGCTGTGGGACGGGCATATGGTACCTAACCAGACCGCCATACGAACATGCTCTGAAGACCAAAACTGACCGCGAATCTCGCAATTGCCTAGGACAATTGAATTCGCAGATGACCATCCATCCGCAACAGTAATAGGAACAGATCTAAGGTGAGTTTCTCCACCAAACACAATCCCACCCGCTAACAACCCACAGTCCCATCCAACCAACATCGTCAGTCATGTCCAAAAGCTCCCCTCACTCCCCCACCCCTACTCACCAAACACCAAAGAGTCCCCCCAAACTGTTCCTTCCTCATCGACGACCTAGACCAAGACTGGATGTTCCACAACCCCTTCGACTACATCCACGCCCGCGCCCTCGTCGCAGCCGTAAAAGACTGGACCCGCTTCTTCAAACAAGCCTACGCGTATTCTTCCCCCTTCTACCCCACCGCTCAACCCCCAAACTCACACACCCAACAGCAATCTTAAACCAGGCGGCTACCTCGAATGCCAAGACCCCGTCTTCCCCATCCGTTGTATGGACCCCACCCTCACAACCGCCCAATCCTCTATCCTCCGCTGGTCCCAACTCTTCATCGAGGCCGCCGCACTAACCGGCCTCGACGCGAGCGCCCCAGCTAACTTCGCCTCCAAGCTGCACGCAGCCGGTTTCGTCGACATTCGCGCTGAGAACCACAAGTGGCCCGTAGGCAAGTGGACGCGCGGCAAAAAGATGAAGTTACTGGGCCACTTTACGAACGAGGATTTTCGAGATTGGCTGTCTAGTTCCGCGCTGGGGCTTTTTACGCGCGTGCTGGGCTGGAGGAGGGAAGAGGTGGAGGTGTTTTTGGCCGAGTGTAGGAGGGAGGGGAGGGAGGAGAGGGAGAGGTATTTTTATGCTGATGTGTATGTTTTCTTTCTTCTTCTCCTTCTTCCCTCCCAAATATCAAATATCCCCCACTAACCCATCCCCCCACCCCCCAGCTACATCTGGACCGCCCGCAAGCCCAAAGAAGGCGAATTCCCCCTCCTCCCCACCGAGACGTTTGAAAAAACCCAAGTCGAAATCGAAATCGATACGAATTACAATTCCAACCACAACCACAACCACGGTCACAGTCACGGTCACAGTCACAGTCACAATAACGATGACAATAACCATGACAATAACGACAACGACAACGACAACAACAACAAAAACGACGCTCAAAATACCAATACCAGCAACACCTCCAAACAACCCCCAAACCCCCCACTCCAACCGAAAACGAAAACGAAAACGAAAACGAAACCAAAACCAAAACCAACAACGCACCCCTCCACGCCGGAAAACCAAATACCTCCCACGCCAGCACCTCCAAGCAGGGAAGAAGACGGCGCTGAGCGGGACTGAATATAGCCATAGCTGTAGCTATGAACAAGCTTCCCCAACGTCGCCCCATTGAGCCGGGCTGATAGCAAGTAAGGAAGCAAGGGAAGGGGGGGGGATGTATTTTTTTGGAATGATATATGAGTTGGTAGGATTGAGGATGTTTATTTGGGACGGGAAGTGTGGGGTTTGGTGGTGGGAATGAATGGGGTAGTAGGATGGATGTATTCATGTATATGCTAGAAAAGGAAGAGAAAGAGAAAGAGAAATGTTGCAAGAGTTACAAAGGATTGTAGGACCAAAGTTACATTGAAGAATGGTTCAATGAATAATGGAATGAACAGAGTACATATTGATGCAACCCCAAGAACTAACCGCTAGTTGATTTCTCAAAATAACCAGATTTTACTCGATCGTACAATGTTCCATTAAACATATCAACTACTTCTACGTCCATGATTCTACTCTGATGAATCATCACTGCCAGTGAAACACTTCTTTCCATCCTCTCCAAAACGACATACTTCATCCTTATCAATACGTCTTACCTTCAATAACCCCAAATCCATCATCGCATCTGTTATCCATCCCCACGCTCCATCTTACCTTACACATTACCCCCAACATCACCACCACACACACCAACCGACGAAGCACTCAAAACTTGACCAACCCTCTGACTCTCCGCCCTCATTAAACTCAAAACCCGCTCCCTCTCCGTATTTTCCTGCTCCTTATACTGCATAACCAAATCCATAGTGCTCCGCCTCGCACTCACTATACTCCTTACGTCAACGCCGCCATTAGTGTCATCACCGGAAGACACAAAGCTTTGACGAGCACTATTGTTACTGACGATGCTGAATCGGCTTACACGGCTCGCGTTGCGTGAGTGCTTGGCGCTGAAGCGGTTGGGAAAAGTTTGAGAGCGCATGGATGTACGCTTACCATCGATAGAACGGCAGGCTGATACGCCAAAGTCTGCGAGATTGAGATCAAACTCAGTACTTGCACGTTGGTATGCTGGGAGACAGTCTTCGTAGTATGCAGAAAGGGCGCGTGCGTTGTCTCTTCCGCAACGAGACTCGGCAGGTCCGTCAAGAGAGGACGGCATCAAGCTGTCATTCTTTGGGTTTGAGCTATCGAGCGGGCGGAGTGTTGATCGAGAATCTTCATCCTTGACCCTACCCTTTCCCTTTTTGTTCCTTGGACCGGACTCATCGCTCGAAGTATGATGCTCATGACTACCATTATTTTCTCCACTCCGCTCCTGAATGACACCGCTCGCCCAAACATCAGGTAATATCTCTAACTCCGGGTACTCTAAAGTACCGCCGGTGGTAACAGAGTTGCGATGGCCATGTCCATGCTTCTGGAATTCAATGCTCTGGCTTCGGAAAATCTTTGCGTAGTTCTTGAGAAAGTTTTTGCCAAAAGTCATCGAATTGCTCTTTGCCACACGCGTGTTGCCCACCTTCTTCTTGTGCTTTTTTTGACCTGGTAGAAGAGGTGGAGACACGGGACTCTCGATCGGGTCAACAGTTTCCTCTTCACCATCGTCGTCCATGGCGAATTTAATCGCTGCTTCCAGAGCGAAGTCTCGCGTCTGAACCAGGTCAGGATGTCCAGCAGAAGCAGTGCGATCGGGGCGTGAGTGAGATGGGTAGCGACCCCATGCACCAATTGTCTCATTTGTTCCAGACTGTTGATCAAAGTGTCGCCGTAATTCGTCACTGGATCTAACATGCTCGCCGTACTTTGCAACGACAGCGGCACGTCTGTTCGGAAGGCCTTGAGACTCTCCAGATGAAACATTGATAGATAATAATGGCTCGAGGAGAGGTGCTGAGTGACGTTTCATCGAAGTTGCTTCCTCCGATGGATGATTCGAGTCTTGGCTACCACGCGGCATCAAGGTGCTGGCCCTCCGTTCTCGAATAGGACTGCTGCGGACCGCAAGATCCTTGTTTTGCGGTAGGAACATGGCTGCACGCTCGTCTTGATGCCTCCTTAACGCCTGCTCCCACATCGGCAATGCGTTTCTGTCTTTTCCAAGGGCTTCTTGTACCACTTCAAGAGACCTGGACATAGGCCGCTCTCGTTGTATAACCGCGTGGGGCGTTTCAAGAGTGCCATCAACAGCTTGCTTGCCTGTCAGATCCATCATTACTTCGCTCTGACTGCGTACGTTGCCTCGCTTCGGATTCAAGAATCTCATGATGGAGGCAGAGGCCATGAGCTTCTTCTTCGGTGGCGACGGACTGAATTCTTCACGGAACTTTGATTTTTTGGTACTCTCCACACTGTTGTTACGTGCCAAGCGTGTAAGCTCTTTAGATGACCTCTGGTCTGTGCCAGTTGAACCGGAAATATCTAGAAGACCGACGAAGCCGTGATGCGTAGGTGGTCGCGGGGTATCTTCGTCATCCGTGGGATAAGAATTCGATCGTCTCAGCTCAGGGGGTTCCAACGGTAATACTCTAGTGCTCTTCTTGCAAACCTCGAGTGGTAAGTTGGCAATTGAATCACCGAAACTGTCAGGTGGGCTCTGTGGTCGGCTAGAATAGATGGATGACTTGTCTTCTCGTACATCGCTAGGCATAACGCGACCCCATTTGCTAGGCACCCTAGAACTAACAAAGCCTGAGCTGGATGTCTGTCGTTCATGGCGTGAAAGCTGTCGCGGATGCATACAAGAGATGCGGTTAATATCCGAAACAGAACTTTCACAAACTCCAGATTGTGGGTTTGGAACATCTGAAGTAGTGGCTAGATTGTCCCATGAGAGCAAGGAACCCGAGCGAAGATGATGTGAAATGCGCATACTATGGAGGTGCACTGAGCGTCGAGAGTTTTCTCGATCATCTCCCTCCTGATCACGATTGGGCCCTTCGTGGCTTGCAGGAGGTTGGTTTTCCCGGACAGAACCATGCATTGAGGCAGATGGGCGGGGTGGAGTTGAAGTAGATCCCTGCACATGAATTTCCAAAAAAGTAGCTGGCGATTGAGCATCTTTGGAAATAATAGGCAAAGATTGAGAAGGTAGCACAAGAGCTTGAGATTTATCTCGCTCATCTTCTGACGTTGTTCCAAGGTGTGGTTGTGCTTTGACGCGATCGGGTGAGACCTGACGTGATGGGATTGGGAATTGTGACAATCTCAAGCTCTCTGTCAATGCTGCGGACCACGATACGCCTTCCTGATCACTGTTCTTCAGACTCGGTAGTCTAAGTGGCGACAAGGGCGATGGTGCGGGAAGCTGCATCGATGTTGCGGAGTGAGAGCGTCTCAGTCTACGCTCCTGTCGCACAGAGGCGTCGGCTCGAAGGTTGGGTGTACTAAAGACTTGGCTAAAGCGATTCGATAAATTGTTTGTCTGAGAGTTGATCTGGTAGGGTTCGATATAGGCATTGGGTTGAGAACGGCGGCTCTTGGAAGATGACCCGGGTGTTGGTTTACTAGACGAGTAAGTCGAGTGCAAACGTACTATACAGGATATCTTGTCTCACCTTCCAGTAGATGGAGACCAGTCAATGCTATGAATGCTCCGTCGCTTCGGCGCTTTCTTGCCAATGTTTTTCGCAATATCATCCATCACTTCAGCATCAGAATCGTAGCCACCTTCATCTGGCTTCTTGCCACTCAACAGGTCCTTCCTCAGATCCTCTTTTGTGATCTTGAGCTGGTGATGTAGACCGTGGTTTTGCTGCTTGTGTACCGTCTCGGCCGAAGCATTTTCCACGCCTCCGCCAGGTTTGACGTTGGCACCTGAGGACTTCGTCGATAGATCTTTCGAAAACTTGCGTCGAATCATCGAATGTAAGCTCGTCATCTTGTGAAGGGAGTGCAAGCTGTACACCGAAGGCCTGATGAAGCGTGCACGGCTTGCTTTCGCCGGAGCATCTGGGTTCGTATCACCCTCGGCGGCATTGTTGAAAATCTGGCGTAACTCATGGAGATCTTCCGTCCGAGCGCTGGTGAAATGAGAGCTTTGAGAGGGCCTACGCCCTGGTAGGAGAGGAAGCTTCGCTGGTGTAGAAGCTTCAGTAATGCGAGAGTTGGGGAGTGCTGGCGAGCTGGTACGGCTCTCCTCCCCCGCTGTACAGCACAGCTTCGACGCCATCTTGATGACAGTGGATGGACTAGGAGGAGAAGCGTACGATGTTTGTTGTGAATTGTAAGGATCTTACCAGCCTGCCAAAACACGTGGAGCAGTTGCCAAAAGGCGCCTATTGCCTGCATGAACATGCAAAGAGAAGTCATCTTGCACCAAAAGACGCAGGATTGATGATTGATCTTTCCAAAATATCAATTCCTCGTACGATTTTGTTGTTGTTATCGTTCATGGTCGGAAGGTGGTCGCCTCGTTAAACGTAATAGTGGTGCAATGAGGTGGCAATCACCCACTATGCAGCTTTTGTTGACCTGCTGTGTCTGCTTTACAGTTCAAACAGGAATAGAAATACCCAATTAATGGAATTGTAGATGCAAGTTTCTCGTAAACGAGCACCTTACTGCTTCCGAACCTGTCTCGAAGTTGAAGGGAGTATACATGTTATCCCACACAAACTCATAACTAGCCATTTCACCAAAATAGTTAGCAAGTACCATTACTCAATACATCAAGCACCATCATACCAAGTAACCCGACCCCCTTTCCCTCCATCCCAACAAAATCACCTACCCATCTCCCCTATACAACCCCTGATCCTTAATCCACTCCTCCACCCCCGCCGTACACAACCGCCCCACAACCTCCCACTCCCCCCTCTCCGCCGCCCCCCTAACCTTCGTACTACTAACCCCCAACCCACCCCCATCCACAACCAACTCCACCTGCCCCCCCCACTCCCTCTCAAACCCCACCCCCTCCAGCCTCCCGTCCCCCAACCCCTCCACAAACGCCCTCTGCTCCTCCACCGTCCCATATGCCCCCGACCCCTCCTCCCCCGGTCTCACCATAACCCTCAACCCATGCCCCGCGCCAAAAAACGGCGCCAGCGCGGCCAAGGGTGGCGTATACGAGGGATAATACTTCGGATCGCAGAAGCGAACCAGGGTATCGTAACCCACAAGATGAACATGGGATGGATTAGAAGGGTAAAAAGACGAAGCTTCTCTAGCAATAGCAAGAGATTTATCCGTATAGAAAGGTTCAGTCGTTAGGGCAATGTCGATGGGAATATCTCGTCCTATTGTCTCTTCTGTTTCTTCTTTTTCCTTTTCTTCTTTTTCTTCTTTCCCTCCCTCTCGTGCTTCGTGACTCGTAGCATTATCATCACCATCACTACCACCACCAGACACCCCCAACCCCCCCCTCGCCAAATCCTCCGCCAAAACCCCCATCATAGCAATCCTCTGCCCAAACGCCGCCGGACTCGGCGCCTTATCCGCATTACACGTACTAAACAACAACAACAATCCCGCGCCCTCGTCGTCCCCATGCCCATCCCTCTCCCTTTCCCTCTTCCTTTTCCGCCAGCCCCTCACCGCACTCCGAGCCAGCCAAGCATGCGCACGACTCGGCGGATTAAACGAAGAGTCGAATATATAAAGCGTTTTGATCTTCTGACGGGGTACGGGATTTACAGTGCGGAGGATGCGGAATTTCGAGGACGAGGATGTGAAGGCGTGGAGGGATTTTTCGAGGTCAGGGAGGAGGGCGCGGGTGGTGGATAGGAGGGTGGACATGTCGTTTGGGGGCATAATTGAGCTTTTGAGCTGGGAGGGGGGGACGGAGTAGTTATCAAGGGAGATGGATACTGTGGTGAGGTGAGGACTGGTGGGTCAATAATGTATGGGATGGTGGGAGATGGAGATTGAGTCAGTTGGAGGGGTAGATTGTGTTTTGCATGAATCATTTGACAGATGTGAATAACCAGTACGGAGTACGGAGTACCACTCACTTCAATAGATGTACTTGCTTGCTTGAGACGGAAAGAAGGTCTTTCAGCTGATATTCTGCTACTTCAAATCTATACATACACGAATGACCGGGTGTTAGAAACTCGGTTTGAATAAAAAAAATCCAAAGGTATAACTATCCTTATTCCGCCCAAAGAACGCCGCCCGCCGCCCGCTGAACGCGATACGCTAACCAAATCAAGCATCTAAGAACGACCGTCCATTCCATCACATATCCATCAAGTATACAATCGCAGATAAAAAGTCATCAAAATAAGAACATGGGTCCAGGCATATAAACTGTATCATGAACAGCCGTGTCCGCTCCATCTACTGTCCGTCAACTGCTTTCGCTTTCCCCTTTCCAGCAATGGAATGCGCACTACTCTTCCTCGGTGTGTTCGTCTTCAAAGAAGCAGAACTCTTCTGCGCCCGAAGCTTTACCGATTTGATTGACGGTGATGGCGAAGGTCGAGGGGAAGCGCGCGGCGTGACTTTGGGCGAATTCAACTGCTCGTACTTTCCTGCCAAATCCTTGACACGACTGGGCGTACCCATGGAGTTACTTGGAGACCCACTGGTGTCGAAATCACCGTTTGAGCTCTCCCGCGGCAGAGACATGAGACTGCTACGATCGACGTCTGCGTTGACAACGCGTAATTTCGACCTAGGTACAGTGAACATGACTTGAACGACTCGTCGCTCTACAGCGGCTTCAACATCCCAGTCATCTTCATCAGCAGGCGTAACGGGTCGATCGTCTTGACCGAAAGGTACTCCCAACTCCCCAGGTGTTATGGGCGTACGAGGGTCCGGTAATTGGTCGTCATCGGTGAGGTTGATGAGCAAGTTACCACGCTCCCTCCATTCGCGGCGTTTTTGTTCCTTTTCCGCGAGTGCGAGGTCTTCAGGTGTTCCCCAGTTATCACCGCTGTTACGCCTCCACTTGGGATCAGTTTCTTCCTCGAGCCAGTCGTGTTTGCCTCTCCGGCTCCGCCAAAAGCTAGCGTCTGAAGCGGCTCGCCGTGGAGGAGCTGAAGCTGAAAATGATTTACGGTTATCTGCTGTAGGCGAATCTTCGGTTGGACTTGGGTCATCTTTGTACGACTCAAATTGTAGGGCTGTAGTAGTCAAGCTTCTTGTCCGATCAGCAGGTGCTGTAGACCGTGATAACGCTCTCCGCACACTGCCAAGCCAACTCTTTCTCCTTTCCCTACCAAAAGCGGCACGCGCCAGGCCTTCCGTGAGTGAGGTTGCTGCAGTAACCGTTCCTGCTCTACCAATACTACTGTCAGTCTCACGACCTGATTGACCGTTCGAGCCATCGGAAGTTGATGCTGTTGTCGGCCTTGCTCGCTCTGGGTTGCCACCGAGCAATGTTTCCCCTTCAGCCTGCAAAGCCATGAATGATGAGCGCGCTGTGGTGAAGGAGTCGGCATCTGCATTTGCTGTATTTGGCCGACCAGAGCTACGAACACTTGTTAACGACGATGTGCGCGGGTCAGTCGGCATTTGCCATCCGCTGCCATCTCGACTAGCATCTGTGGTTGGACTAAAGTCTGCAATCTTGGATGGGCTAATATGGGAAGCGTTGTTGAGTATAGCAGCAGAACGCATCGACGTGCTTCGCCCGAGACTACCATTCGTTGACTTAGATGACAGGTCCGATCTTGTGCTTAGTTCGCTAAGGCCCGAGCTCGTACGCTCTGAGGACTTTGTCGGTGAATTTCCTTCCTCCGGGCCGGGGCTAGGTTGGCACGGTAGATGAGTAACAGCTCTTAGTTTGTAGTTTGGCGAAGCGCGTTTAGAGTCTGAGGGATCTTCTCGGATAGGTGAGGTAGGTGCTGAGCGGAACGTGTTCCTCTGACTTTCGGTTGGTCGATTCCCGTTGGCAAAAGGATCTAGGATAGGTGTATTCGCAAATATTGAAGTACCCTGGTTCGAAGGTTGCTCTGCCATTTCCTGTCGGCCATTTAGAGGAGTCTTGTCATTTGCAGTGTCTTCCTCTTCCTCGTCAAGTTCGTCGATGGGATGGATGTTTCCAGAACCCCTCACCCTTCGCTCGTCATAACGGGTCATAGGCTGATTTGGTCTTCCACCCAGGCTTCGTCGTAACCCCCGAGTAGGACTTGGTATTTCGACGAGCAGCCCTGTCCGCTCCGCATCACGTGGGTCCGAGCGTCTCCAGTCTTGGTTCTGCTGTCCTGCAGTGGGGTAGAAATAGGAGTCGTTTGAATGATCGAAATAATTCTCCTGTTCTCTCCGGGCACCCATTCCAGGTAACATAGCTCCTAGACTGAATCGATGTGCTTGCATAGAGAGCTCGTTCAGCTGCTTTTCTCGCGCATCACGTTGGCGCTTGAGCTTCCTGGTATACCAAATATAAAATCCGATCAAGCCTATCAGCGCAGCCATGCCAATGCCGAGACCAGCACCCAGGCCTGCCTTCTGTGACGGCGTTGAAAATAGTCCTTCTTTGGATGACTTGGCTAAAATGGCGGGCGGTGGTGAGTAGTCCGAGATCCAGGAGTTGGAAGTGACATTGAGAAAGAATGCCTTCGAGTTGGTCTTCGGTGCCCTTCTTACGCGAGAATTGGGTGTAGGGATAGAGTATCCGCCCATGACCATCATAACACCACCTGGCAACATGGCAGCTCCATGCCCATACAATCCAGAGCCGGTTGGTAGACCAGAGCCCGAAGTTGCTGGAACTTGCCACTGCCAGGCGCCACTGCCGCCATAGCCCTCGCCGACATTGAGCACAGCTAGCTGCGGATTAGCGGGCGTGTTGATGTCGCCAATCCAACCTCCGAACATGACAATATGTTGTCCGTCAGGGGTGAGAACAGCAGTATGTCCAGAACGAGGTTCTATAGATGTAATCTCGGGTTGAATAGCAAGACCCTTACGAGTTGTGTCTGGATGTGTGACGGGCAAGAATGTCCAACCTTGCTGGGGAAGGGAGAAGAGTGCAACCTGTGAGGTATTGATGAAGGCGTTGCTGGTATGACCTCCAATCAGAACGAAATTTTGGTTCTGGATTTGGGTTCCGTCAGTTCGGTTTGAGATGGTTGCGATTAAGCCTGTTAGGGAAAAGCCAGCCTCGGCGATCGGGGGTCCTCGGGTCGAAGATACTCCTAGCTGGTAGTTGATGGCGTTGGCGTTGACGTGAGATGGCTCTACGGTTACCATGAGGTTGGAGTAGTTCGCGGCGGACTGCCAGACAGTGCTGTTTGCGTCCGAGTGTAGACACATGCCACCGAAGAAGTATGCATCGGTGCTCGTGGCATCGCCATGAACAATATTCGAGAAGGCAACACCAGCGCTGAGGTAGTTTGGGCCTATTTCAGAGACACGCTTGTCGTCTTGAGCGAACGTGGTCTTTGGTTGGCTCCAGCTACCATTTCCCATCTTCTCTGACACTTCGGGAGTGAACTTCCATATCTTCCCTCCTCTGGCGCCCTGAGTACAATCTCCTGTATAGACGGTGATATTCCCACCGCCGTCTAGTACAGCATCAAAGGGACGCGCTTGTTTCGAATCGAGAAAGGGTAGTGTGGGGTAGAGGGTCGTATACGGAAGGTTCGATGCGGAGATTCTGGAGGATATGTTGATGGATCCGAGTTTGAACTGCAAAGAGTCGGCCAACGGCTGGAAGACGTAGACGAGAGAGCCGTTATGAAGGACTCGGGTTGGGTTGTAGGGCATCTGGGCCACAGTGCCCCCGATGAGTGCCGAAAGCCATAAGAGGGGCGAGCACCAGGCTGTAAACAACGGTAGAGAGGCGACAGTCGCCGCAGTTGTCCTTGCCATGTTGTGAGAGATAGTTAGGACGTCTAGCCCGACTTCTTGCAAGTCTTCTCCATCGAACGAATACACTGGAGGTTGCAGGACAGCGTAGCACAGCTTGACGTCAAGAGCCAGCACTGGGGAGAGAGTTGTCTGTGGAGAGGCCGAGGGATGGGTTTGCGGATCTACAGTTCATGCACGGGCGCAAGGTGGGAATTGGGAGGCGGGTCATCGGACGGGTCTGTAAACAGGTCCAGCCACCGATTGCGCATCTGGTATCAGGGAATCCATGAAGAGAGGCCAATCACCTTGCCAGGGTGTACGCCAGAGAAAGTTACCAGCAATGTGTAGGAATGAGTGGGCATGGAGTGGCGCCGAGCCGGAGAAGGCTGATATGAGGGGCCACATGCCGTACAACAAACAAAGCGTCGCCCATAGCAACCATCGGGGTGGCGCTGGGCTCACAGCATCTGGACATGTTGCTCCGTACTCTTAGCCGTGTTGGCATGCGCAGGCTGCTGTATGTATGGTACAAAGTAGATAATGGCGCGCGGGTCTCTGAAGTTGCAGCAACGCCCCGCTGATGGTTTGACGCGATGTCTGATGAGATGAAGGTTGGGGGGGAAATGGGGGTGGTTGGCGTGGTGTTGCGCGGCACGCATCCAGCCCCACCACAACACACAATACTACTCCTCCATACTCCATACAATACATCTAGGTAGATACTCCGTACACTATGCCTTGGATACGCTGGTGGGTACGTTGTTATCCCAGAGCATGTGCCACGAAAGGCTTGGATATCCTATTTATTCATGGCTGATCTAGAAGCTAAACCTCATCCCCCCGTTGGCGCAGACAACACTACCCGTAGTCCATCCAGCTTCCGGCAGACAGAGCATGCCGGTCACACCAGCAATTTCCTCGCTATAAGCCGGTCTGCCTCCTGCATTTACGAACTTTTCGTAATACTCGTCCGGGTCGATACCCTTTCTCGGCACTGCCAGAGGCGTGTTTTCGATATGCGGCTTGTTCTGGGCTACAAACGCATCATCGGTCGTGTTATACATGTCGGTCATGACAGGACCCGGATTGATAGCGTTGACAGTGGCGCGTTCGGCAAGCTCGCGGGACCATGTGCGCGTCATGGCCTCTAGGGCTGCCTTTGTGCCGCCGTAGATGGACTGCGACTTGTATCCGAGCGAAGAGGACACGGAGGAGAGGTTCACGATGCGGCCGGATCGGTCGGTGGGGAGGTAGGCCAGGGCGGCCTGGATGAGCAGAAGCGGCCCTCGCACGTTGATGTTGTACTGTCTGGCGAACTCTTCCACGCTCACCTTTTCAATCAGATCGTTGCCTGCGACGCCGGCATTGTTGATGATGATGTCGAGTTGGAACTTGCCGGTCTTGGGGTGGGTGAAATGGTTCTTTGCGACTTCGACTACGTGCGCAGGACCGTTCTCAGAGCCCATGCTGGCCTGCACGACGACGGTCTGTACACCATACTCGGATTGCAGCTCGGCGGAGAGTTCCTCGGTGACTTTGGTAGACGAATCGGAAGTATAATTGAGGACAAGGTTGCAGCCTTTGCTTGCAAGATTACGGGCAATGGCAGCGCCGATACCTGTTGTCGTGGTCGGTATGCTTAGCCAATGTGCTATGCTATGAAGTTACCGTGTATAGTATCACAGTATCCACATGTTGGGAATCTATGCTGCATACCTCTCGACGCTCCTGTCACAACTCCCAGTCGTCCTTGGAGCGGCCGTCCTTGAGAGCCCACGCCCAAGTTGGTAGAATTTGTTCGGGTATGTTCTGGTCTCGACATTGTGTACAAAGTAGAGTTGGGGAAATGAGGTTCATGCGCCCCTCTCTCTCACCACGGCGGGGTCGCCTTAAAAGCGCAATGAGGGGAGCTCCTCCACTGAGCTGTTCGGGCCAAGTTCCTCCGTAGCATATTCTGAATGCCGGAGAAGATATTTGGATACAGGCACATGATAAAAGCGTACAAGGATACGTGAATGTCGAGGCTGGAGCCTATTGCTTGGTCAGACACTGCATCCGTTGCGATGCAATAAACGACCGAAGCATCCCCACGTCTGGTGAGACAATCATGTTTGACATGCATGGTTCATCACAGCTGGGAAATAGATGAAATGAATGAAAGTCTACAGTATAGTCCATAAAACACCGACTGTCGCCATGCTACAAAGTAAAACCGACCCTTTCACCAGCCCCAAGAGCAACATCATTCTGCATGGTGGAGTAGAAGTTAATTATCTAGTCTCCGCGTAAGCCTCCGAAGCCGGCGGAGGGTTTCTTCACCATCGACCACCTAACCAGCCAGCCAGCTACTTGAAAAGCGTCAGGAAGAAAGCCCGCCTCGAATGAATGCGAGAATGCCTGGATATTCGTTTTTAATTCACTGCAAGAGACGAGCGCCAATTCTTCGTCGTATCTGTTGAGGGATAGAATTCGAGTTATAGAACTTCTCAAAACACCAGGGTCCAGGGCGGTGAGCAATTGGGCCAATCAGCAGTAGGCATCATACCCCGCGCGCACAATAATAAGACACCCGTCCCACCCCACCATCACTCCTCTTTCTTCTTCCTATCCTCCCCTCCTCATCCTTCTCCTCCTCCTCCTTGTTCTTTCATCTGGAACTCCGTCTTCTTTTCATCCTTTTGTCTTAGATACCCACACGTAGTAGTTCCTTCACATACCCCACCATGGTCCAGTCATCGGTGCTCGGTTTCCCCCGCATGGGTGCGAACCGTGAGCTGAAGAAGGCCAATGAGGCCTACTGGGCAGACAAGCTCTCTCGCGATGACCTCCTCAGCGAGGCCAAGCGGCTACGTCTCGAGCACTGGAAGATCCAGAAGGATGCCGGCGTCGACGTCATCCCCAGCAACGACTTCGCCTTCTACGACCACCTTCTTGACCACATTCAGCTTTTCAATGTAAGCCCGCCGTTCCGCCATGTAATTGAATCAACAGAAAGCTGACTGTCCAGGCTGTCCCCGAGCGCTACTCCAAGCATGGCTTGAACACGCTCGATGAGTACTTTGCCATGGGCCGTGGCCACCAAAAGGACGGCGTCGATGTTCCTAGCTTGGTAAGTCGAGTGAGATGCTGCATTGTTGGTGAACGCCACTGACCACAGAATGCAGGAAATGGTCAAGTGGTTTGACTCAAACTACCACTACGTCAAGCCTACCTTCCAGGATGGTCAGAACTTCAAGCTCGCCGCTAACCCCAAGCCCGTCGTCGAGTTCACCGAGGCCAAGGACGCTGGCATTACCACCCGCCCCGTTCTCGTCGGTCCTGTTTCCTTCCTTGCTCTCGGCAAGGCTGACCGTGACCAATCCGTCGACCCCATCTCCCTCCTCGACAAGCTACTTCCTGTCTACGTCGAGTTGCTCGAGAAGCTCAAGGCTGCTGGTGCCGAAACCGTGCAGATCGATGAGCCCGTTCTCGTCTATGACCTTCCCCAGAAGGTCAAGGATGCATTCAAGCCTGCCTACGAGAAGCTCGTTGGCGCTAATCTGCCCAAGCTCGTCCTCGCTACCTACTTTGGCGACATCGTTCACAATTTTGATGTCTTCCCCGCTATCAAGAATGTATACGGTATCCACGTCGACCTTGTGAGGAACCCTGAGCAACTCGACGCTGTCATTGGTCAGCTCGGTTCCAACCAGGTTCTGTCGGCTGGTGTCGTCGATGGGCGTAACATCTGGAAGACCAACTTCAAGCGTGCCATTGAGACCGTCGAGACCGCCATCCAGAAGCTTGGCAAGGACCGTGTCATTGTCGCCACATCCAGCTCTCTTCTTCACACTCCCCACTCTCTCGACAGCGAGAAGAAGCTACCCGAGGAGGTCAAGGACTGGTTCTCTTTCGCCGTTCAGAAGACTTCCGAGGTCGTTGTCATCGCCAAGGCTGTCACCGATGGCCCTGCCGCTGTGCGTGAAGCCCTTGAGGCCAACGCAAAGTCTCAACAGGCACGTGCTTCGTCTGAGCGAACCAACAACAAGGCCGTCCAGGACCGCCAGTCCAAGGTCACCGCCGAGATGCACGAGCGCAAATCCGCTTTCCCCGAGCGATACGCTCAGCAGAAGAAGCACCTTAACCTACCTCTCTTCCCAACCACCACCATCGGTTCTTTCCCCCAGACAAAGGAGATCCGTATCCAGCGTAACAAGTTCACCAAGGGCGAAATCACTGCTCAGGAATACGAGAAGTTTATCGAGAAGGAGATTGACGAGACCATCAAGATTCAGGATGAGCTTGAGCTTGATGTCTATGTTCATGGTGAGCCCGAGCGCAACGACATGGTACAATACTTTGGTGAGAGGTTGGACGGCTACGTCTTCACTACCAACGGTTGGGTCCAGTCTTATGGCTCCCGTTGCGTGCGTCCCCCGATTGTCGTCGGTGATATCTCTCGCCCCGCTCCCATGTCCGTCAAGGAGTCGAAGTACGCTGCTTCCGTCTCCAAGAAGCCCATGAAAGGAATGCTTACTGGTCCCATCACTTGCCTTCGATGGTCCTTCCCGCGTGACGATGTTCACCAGTCTGTCCAAGCTCAGCAGCTTGCCCTCGCTCTCCGCGACGAGGTGATTGACCTTGAGGCTGGCGGTATCTTTGTCATCCAAGTCGACGAGCCTGCTCTTCGTGAGGGTCTTCCCCTTCGCAAGGGAACTGAGCGCGAGAAGTACCTCAAGTGGGCTGTTGATTCCTTCAAGCTTTCGTGCGCCGGTGTCCAGGACTCTACCCAGATCCACTCTCACTTCTGTTACTCCGAGTTCCAGGATTTCTTCCACGCCATTGCCGCTCTCGATGCCGATGTCCTCTCGATCGAGAACAGCAAGAGCGACGCCAAGCTCCTCAAGGTCTTCGAGGACAAGGCCTACCCCCGCCACATTGGTCCTGGTGTCTACGACATTCACTCTCCCCGTGTTCCCTCTGAGCAGGAGATCAAGGACCGTATCGCTGAGATGCTGGTATACCTCAAGCCTGAGCAGCTCTGGGTCAACCCTGACTGCGGTCTCAAGACACGCCAGTGGAGGGAGACCAAGGCAGCGCTCGTCAACCTTGTCAACGCCGCCAAGTTTTACCGCCAGAAGTATGCTTCGTAAGAAGCTCGCCAACCTTTTTTTTGGCAACCCGGCCGCTTGCTTTTCATCAAAGCTTGTGGCTTAGCAGCATATCAACCGCTGCATTGTAATGTGTGTAACGTATTATGATACCATTGAAAAGTTCAACCTGCATTATTGGTCATTTGGGTGGGTTTGGGAGAGGTCAAGGGGTCACGAGCGATCTCAACATCGGCGTTCATATCAGTCGATGGATATGAGCGACGTCTTTGTGGTTTATTCTCTCGGTGGCGCATTTAAGGGAACCATCATTGCGATTTCGGACATTGGGTTACGGCGTCTAAAATGGCATAGTAGGTTCAGACAGATAACTTCAACAATAGTGCATGTATCTTAGAGCAAGATCTCCGTGCGGACAGTTGAGGTGGGTGGGTGGATAAAATGCTGGCGGCTCACGTCGCTGGGGCGATTGGTAGTAAATGAAGTTCAACACCTTCACAATCTGTTTGCCTACTTTGTTTTCCTGTGATTGACCTTGACTTTTGTTTGACGCTGCAGCAGTCAGCATGTTGAATGCTTGTTTCATTCGTGAGGGTAAGTTTGATCTTGTTGAGTTTGAACCTTAGATAGCTATGAACTATTCATATCGTCCCTCTTCCCACTGCATAGTCAGAAGCATCTACCATCGTCGCATCACACCTCCCTACGCCTCGTCACACAACCCTACGATCCTCATTAATGGCACGGGCTCTTGTTTTTGGATATTACACGTCACTTATATGGATATACTGTGGGTGTTTCTGGTTGTGAGAACATGCTTGGGTTTTAGATACGAGTCTATCCACGCACACTGAATAGAGAATTACTCCGGCTACCATGGTACCTGGGAAGGACTTGACGTGTATTGGCTATGGAGAAAGGTGTCAGATGAAGGTATGAAAGACTTGAGAAGATGACAAATGGTTCACTTAACTACGTAAGGAGAATCCACGGATCAACGTCGTTATTTCCACATTACAACCAACAGTCTTTTCACCAACTACTACATGTTTATGATAGTGTTTTCGAGGCCAGCGTCTTGGAAACATCTTCTTATTTGGGTATGCGCCACTGTGGGCTGTAAATATAGTTCTCACCAACAGGTACAGCCGCCCTCAATCTCAACTCCTGCTAACTTAACCCACATCCCCCACCACGCAGAAACAATCATGGAGACAATGTGGGTTTCCTCAAACATCAATATCCGCTCTACTGTTGGACGTATCTACTTGCTGCAACCAACAATACTAAGAGCCGCGACGCGCCCGGCAATACATACAAACGAGCGCCTAACCTTGGGACTCTTAAAAATACATTAACAGAAGAGCGATCCGGATGTTATCAGCGATGGCATTAGTAACATTTAGTATGATCGACCCGTAGATGAGACAACCCGTACGGATACGGTAGGGCACAGTCCGTGTCGTTTCAATTCCCAGATGCCTTGCACTTCCTAGTATCCGGAGAAAATATACCGTGACCCGAGATGAACGGCATGTCATACCGCAGTGCCGGGGACATTGCATAAGGGATTCTCAGCACCAGAACATGTTAGAAAGGCTCGAATATTGGTGTTCGAGTTCTCTACATTCACTATGTGTGTTTGGGCAAGTTTCTCATGCTATGGTGGCACATCAGCTGGCA
The DNA here is from genome assembly GCA_022560085.1 of Helminthosporium solani. NCBI lineage: Eukaryota > Fungi > Ascomycota > Dothideomycetes > Pleosporales > Massarinaceae > Helminthosporium > Helminthosporium solani. The sequence goes on along the minus strand of JAFISD010000293.1, from coordinate 2,681 downwards.
TTTGCTACGCCCGTCCTGACCACAATATACGGCACAAATTTTCGCAAGCACCTAATGGTGGAGTATTGCGAGTCTCAAACTCCTAATTGAATGCTTTTTTCCATTGGACAATACTTTTGCCACATTTCTTTCGGCACATATCCGAGTTCGATATTACATAGGACTCTTGGCCCCGTTCTTGGCCACGGGCCTAGCGAAGCATTGTCACTATTTCCATATTGCCATTTAATAGGTGCTACATGGCCACACATGATGGAAAACAGATGAATACTTGGAGAACAACCCGTTCGTTTCTTTCTCGTGGTTGAACCACTTTTCTTTCACCATGGCTTTCAACAACAATGACCACGGGCTTGTTGCTCGTCAGCATATTCAGGAGCATTCCAGTACGACAGAGGAAATATACTATTGGGGATATGCGAGCCGCGTTGTTCCATGTACCAACGACAAAGGTTCTTGCGAGTATCTTGACGCGGTGTATGGAATGCATACGGTGTCGATGCTGTACACATTCATTATGTGGGCTGTAATTGGTGGTATACTTCTCCTTTTTGTCTTGACGAGATTTTTCCGAATACGTCGCAACAATGAGGAGGGTGCGAAGCAATCGTTTCTATACCGGTGTCAGCGAACAATATCTGCGGCCATTCGACGGTATACACTGGCAGAAAGCTTGCCGAAAATCTTCCCCAACACATCCAGACTACAGATTTTGATACTCGCTGCATTGTGTGTCTACTTGATCATTTTTTCGTAAGTTGAGTCTGTAACGTCGAAGTCTTCGAATATTGACTGTCACAGCCTCGTTGGAATCGTCTACAAGACGTGGATTACACCGGTCAAGAACAGTGACAAGTTCAATACCCGAACTGGCCTCGGTGGATTCAGTGACCGTATTGGTGCTCTGGCCTACGCACTCACCCCGCTCACTATAGCACTCTCCACGCGTGACTCCATTCTCAGTCTTCTCACGGGAATCCCTTACCTCCACTTCAACTTCCTCCACCGCTGGACCGGACGCATCATCCTCGTTCAATCCCTCTTACACACTATCAGCTGGACTATCATCGAAGGCAAACTCTACCAACCCCAGCCAAAAGTCTACTTCAAATTCATCAAACAAACATACATGATCTGGGGCATCGTCGCCCAAAGCTTCATCTGCTTCCTTTTCGTCTTCAGCCTGCGCCCAGTAATCAAACTAACCGGCTACGAATTCTTCAAGAAAACCCACCTTCTCGTCGCCGGTCTCTACCTAGGCGCCTGCTGGGGTCACTGGGACAAGCTCGCCTGCTGGATGATAGCCTCCCTCGCCCTCCTCGGCATCGATCTCGCCTTACGCCTCCTCCGCACGCTCCTCATCCACACCGGCCACAAAAACAACAACAAAGGCCTCGGCTTCCGCACAATCCACTCCAAAGTCCAAGTCTTCAAAGACCCCTCCGGCACCATCCTCCGCCTAACCTTCACCCACAATCACCACCCCTGGAAACCAGGCCAGCATTTCTACCTAACCTTCCCCGCCCTAAGTATATGGCAATCCCACCCCTTCACCCCAGCATCCACCCCCTCTTCTTCCTCTTCTTCCTCCCCTCAAACCCACACATACATCATCCGCACCCGCAAAGGCGAAACCGCAAACCTCGCCGCACTCTCCCCCCCATCCCCCCCAACCTCACCCTCACCCCCAACCTTCAAAACCCCAGTCCTCCTAACAGGGCCCTACGGCCGCCCCACCCACGACCCCACCGCAACCAACATCCTCACCATAGCCGGCGGAACCGGCATCTCCTCCACCCTCCCCATCATCACATCTGCGCTCAACGACGCACCCCTCCCCGCACAAACCATCGAAATGATATGGATAATCCGCCACGAAGAGAATCTCGCCTGGCTCGGTCCGGAACTGGATATGTTGAGACGGCATTTAGACTTGACATGTAGTACTTGCACTTCCACATGGACCAGCACGATAAAACATGACAAGTATACTGAATCCCCAAGGGAAAAAATCACAATTCATCTTCGTCCGGAAAACATGTTTCGTATTCGTATCTTTGTTACCCGTCCTACTTCTACTTGCACTTCTACTTCCACTTCCACCTCTACATCCAACTCTACATCTACATCTACATCTACATCCACACCACCCCTCCTGCCCCCCCACCCCAACCTCACCATCACACACCTCCGCCACAACCACCCCGACATCGAAACCCTAATCGACACCTTCCTAGACGAGACGGCGGCAGGCGGGCGCACGCAGGTGGTTGGGTCGGGCCCTGCTGCGTTGGGGACGGAGATTAGGAGGGTTGTTGCGGCGAGGAGTTCTGTTGGGGGTTGTGGTGGTGGTGGGGAGGGGAGGGGGGAGTTGGAATGTGTTTGGGATGATAGGATGGGGTGAGGAGTTGGGAGTTGGGGGTGAAGGGACGTAGTTAAGGAAGCAGCGTTGAAACCTTTTTATAGGTTTTTAGTTTACTGTTTTCTGTAAGAAAGTGCATGGATGGATGTAGCTTTCTTTTTATACATACACACATACACACACACACACACACACACACACACACACACACAAAAAAAAAAAAAAAGACAAAAGCACACTTAAACACGTGGTGACAACCAGAACTATAAACATAGCCCGGAGGGGGGGGGGGGGGGCGGGGCGGGGGGGGGGGGCGGGG